>VWPW01005242.1:228678-288059 GCA_013389825.1 Crypturellus undulatus | reverse complement strand
CGCGCGCAGCCCCCTCCCTCCCGGCCCGCCATGTGACAGCAGCGGGCGGCGGGGCCGGGCCGGAGCCGCGGGCACCTGGAGGGAGCCCCCCCCGGCCCCTTCCCTCCCGCGCGGCGGCTGCGGGGTGGCCCTGGCGCAGGACCAAGCGCCAGCCCTGGTGCTTGGCCAGGGCTCGGAGAGCACCGTGCCCTTGGGGTCTGGGGGCCAACCCTTCCCCGCACATGGGTGGTTTGGGGCCCTCCATGCGCAGAGGGGGTCTCTTATCAAGCCCCGTCTCCTCGCACACAGACTGCGGCCTGTGAAGGGAGCGTGCAGAGCCGGCCGTGCACATTTCCCTCCGCTGCCTCGCCAGTCGGGGTGAGCCGGAGCAACTCGGGAGGCTTTTCCAGCGTGTGCAAAGGTCCAAACACGTTTGTGGCCAAGCCTGGGGTCACAGGGATGTAAAAGGTGAGGTGAGGTTAACTCTTGCCTTCCGGGTCCCGCACGGCTAGGCCAGACACCGTAATTAAGCCCATTATGTTCCCCACAGGATCCCAGCTCCAGAGGTTCAGGGAAGTAGGTAGGGCATATGGATTCCTCATCTCTGAGGTAATCTCTGTAATTTAAGTAAATACCTATTGTTCCGAGTTCCATATGTGAGCCCAGACCTTGCACTGGATTCGGTTACCATAGGCTTTACACATCCCCACACGGCAGGAGCGGGATGTCAGGCTCCTCAAGAACACCGTACCTTCCCTCCCACCTTTATAAATGGATGTATGTATATAATCCGTATATACATGTTCCACCTAAGAGACTGATGGCAGCTCAGACCCTAGGGAGCTGGGACAGCCTTGAAAGCCCAACCCCTCCAGCTTCGAGAAGGGTTCAGCCGATATTTTCTCCATGTCTTTATTATTCCCATATGTATCCCAGGAAACAGGGGAAGTTAAAGAAAGAAAGCTTCGTTCTGTTTTAAGTCAGGAGTTACGAGTTTGCAAAGCAAGCAGGCATAAGTTGCTAAAAATACTCATGCCAATTTCAGCACAGCTACATCAGGTGTGTTGCATGTATGGATGGTGCGGTGGGATGCTTTGTCAGCTTGTGATCCACCGGACATAGGTGGTCCTTAAGGAAATTACTGCAGGAAAACAAACTAATGCTGCAGAAGAATGCATTTTTCTACACAAAAAAGCAAGTGAGCAATCAAGAAAACAAGCAAAATAAAGGATAAATAAAATGGAATTCACATTTTTAACACACTGCCTTCATTTAGTTGTTGTAAATGAATTGGCATGCAGTGGCATGTGATAGTTGTTTTTCTTCACAGCCTTTTTCTTTCCTTCAAAAACAGGTTAACATTAGATTAAGAAAGCCTAATAGATACTGAGCTGCTGTAAATAGCACAGAGGAAAATGCAGGCAGTGCCAAATTTAGTTTTTCAATACTATTCATCATTAGCTTTACATCTGCTCCTACTGAAGAAGCTTCCTTCTGTTTCTGAAAGTGACATGTTTTGGTTCTACCACTTTACTAAGATGCAAAAATTTGTGAACATGTTGTGTTTAGATTTAGGTTTAAAAAATGCTACATTTGCTGCTTCTGCAAAGTAATCAAAATACAAGATTAGATGTTCATGTTTATTGCATACAATATTAAAATTAAAAATGGCTTTAAAATAGCCAGGAGCCAAACCTACTACAGTTCCCAGAATGCAGAGCAAACACCTCTTATTTGAGAAAAGCAAGCTTGTCTTATCTTGAGTGTTGGCAAGGGCAATGACTCACTGGTAAGTGGTAACAGAGGCATTAAGCTGTCAGTTTTAACATCCAAAGGAAAGAAAAAATAGAAGCAGAGCACTCTGTACTTACTTTATCGTAACACTGAATGATATATGTGGTGTGGATATCAACTATGGAAGAAGAGAGAATCCGAGAAAAGAAAGCTGAAGAAAAGGAAATTAAAATGTTGAAAAGGGCAAGAACTTCTGGTTTTGTAATTCTGAAAACCACTCATGCAGTCACTTAGTATGATGCCCTTATACTAGAGAAAGCTTATGCATTTTAAATGTTAATAATATATGAAGCTTCTTTAAATTAAGCAAGGTAAATCAATGGAGAAAATGAATCCATTTATCTTTGCTGCTTTTCTCTGAATACTCAAAAAAGCATTTTAAAATTGATTATATTTTGAACTGTAAAATACTTATATGCTGTAGTAGAGAACTTGTGACATAAAGCTTTTCTTCTCACAGGTAGTTCTTCTCTCAGGTGCCATTTCTGCAACTGATATAAACCCTGAATATGCAACCCCCAGACCCAGGGATTTCTTCATCATTAACTTTAAAGTGAGAGTGTACCATAGTTGTACATCAGCAAATACAAATGTGAAACTTATTGGGACTTCTTTTCACAGGTTTGGATGTATTATACCTGCCCTAAGTGACTATGTACCAAAATGAGAGGTCTCACATTCTTCCACCTTCTCGTCTCGAGGCGTAGTGAGGCATTCCTACCCTCCACTGTTTGGCGTCAGCATTACTGGAGCTGCAAGGTCAACAGGATTAAGAGACTGATTTAACTGAAAATTCACCTATGAAAAACAATACTCTCTTCCTTCCCCCTTTCTCCCATCCCACCTTGAATTCCGACCTGGAATAATTCCCTGGTCCAGTTTTCCATGTGGCTGTACAAGAAAGAGGACTTACCCATGGTGATGGTATGTGGGCAAAGGAGGCCCTATCCATGAAGCCTGAATATAGGCTGTGTGAGGGTCTGGTGCTGAGGAGGGGGAAGTGCTGCTGCGGAGAACAATTCTTGGAAAACTTGTAAAAGCATTCTCTTTATTGCAGCTCTCCCCAGTTCCAGTTTTAGCATCTGTTCTTCCATGGGAATCCCTGGGCATGATATCTGGATTAGTTGGGAGTGGAAGAAAGCAAGTTGCATATGAATCCCTTCATTGGGATTTTACTGGATGACCAAAATGGTCTAATTTTCAGCCCCTGTTTATTTTAAATCATGACTATACAGAATCAAGCCCAAACATAAATATTTTAAAAGGTAAATTAAGTTGAGGCAAAAGGCAGATCCAGAAACTGTCAAAATATCATTTTGTATGTATCACTGACACGATGAAATGAAGCGTCGCTTCATGTAACCTCTCTCTAGAAAAGGACTACCTCAAATCAAGCTGGTTTTAGCAAATTACTGAAAGTAATTTACCTATATCTAAAGTTAAGCAAAACCAAGTTAAGATACTGTACATTTGCTGTCTTCAATTAAATTTAGGACGTCTTTTATAACATTTGTAACTTTAATGGCCTGGATAATCTAAACGCAAGTTGATGGTTAGTCAGTTTTAAAAGGAGTTTTGAGTCGCTGTGAGAGACAAGTATACACACTTATGTGTAATAGTGTATAGTTAAACTTCCCAGTATTTATGTCGGAAAGTCAAAAGGGGTGAACAGTCACATCCTCTAAATGATTAGGCCATTAAGGACATTCTGGGGATTAGAGTTTCTCACAGCCTCACAAATTACCAAGTAATCCAAACCTGACTGTAGCGTTTGTTTCAGATTCTCTATTTGTCATGAGTAAATAAAACAATTTAGATAGTGTTTAGCAGCAAGAAGCCAAAGCAAAGAGAGGAACATTGCTTAAGGTTTGAGTCACTTAAGTCCAGGTGGAGTGAGATAGCAATCAATGGCCCATGTATCTACCTTCTTATCAGTAAATAACCTTGCAGGAGTATTGGCAGAACTGATGTCCTACCTATTGGATACTAAACCTTCCCAATTTCATTATCTTTCTTGTAGAAGACATTTAGGATTGTTTGGGAGAAGGTAGTAAGAAATCATCCTCTAAGATCACTACTACCTATTGCAGATCCCTCAACAATCCCATAAAACAAATCCAAAGGCTAAGGCTACTTTTTTTTTTTTTTTTTTTTTTGGCCAAGGACATAGTTAGAGATATTTGTGTTTGCCTAAGTCACCTGTCAGAAAGTTGCTAGAAAGCCCCCATGGAAGTCCCCCACTGAAAGCAGAAGACTCTTTTCTCCACTTTGTGCGCACAAAAGAATCCTCCTATATTATAGAATATGTGTTTTTAGGGAAATTAATATAAATACAAGAATACTCTACCCCCCCTTTTCTTCTGCCTGTCGGGCGTACCAATAGCAACTGATACGACTTGCAGTTTTTAATAACACTAAGACATCATGACCATTTATTTCAATTCCTGTGATTACCCTTTGCAATTTCACATGCATTTGAGGAAAACAATAAAACGTTCTTAAATAATTTCCTAGTAATTGCGAATCTCCTACTAATGTGTCGTAAGTCCAAGGTTAATATCCTAAGATGCATCTAGAAATTGCTTTTTTGGTAGTAATTATACTTGACAATGTGATCAAACGCTGCAACCATGAAAACCGAATTATGCATAATTTGAATGCACTGATTACAACCAGCAAAACCATATGAACTCTTTCTGAAAGTTTTGCCCTAGGCTGAAAATGTTCAGCTTTTATAGAATTCATCCACCAAGTGTTTGCCTCCATTACAAATAAACTTAAACATCCTAAGGCAATCCATGTTAGGGATGATTGTTAATGTCTTCAAGTCATGTCCTGCATGGGGCTAAATGGGAAGTTAAGTGCATGATTGGAAGGACAATTAAACAATCAACATCTACAATGCTGTAACTTCAAAGAGCAAAGAAGAAGAGTTAGTTTTGCGTCATTAAGCAACACTCAAGTTAAAATGCTGTCAACTTGAATAAAAATAAGTAGATGTAATTTTGGGATGGTGCTACTGTAATAAAATACCTGCTAGGTCTGTTCTACTAGTTTCTTTTTTTTTAATAATAATATTTTAAATAAGTAAATATTTTGTGGTGAGAAAGATCAAGAAATGGTCAAAAAGAGGATCTGAAAGCATGTTTTTGATAAATCTGTTTTTCTAAGACATCACTATCTCCAAGGAAGATGTTGCAGCAACTGAAGCATGAACACATGCTCCTTTCTGCATTCAGCATGGAAATTTTTGCCAGATGAGAAAGATGGGTGTCTGAAGGCAGTATTTGCTTAAATCATCACAGGCAGATTTGGTAAGATTTATTTGTCAGTGTTTTAAGACCCAGACATTAATTATGCATGATATTTAGGCCCAGAACAGTTTTTGAAGTCAATAGTTAAGTGAAATTCACAGCATGAAATTGGTGGGACTTAGGGACTAAATCTTTGATGAATTTAGGTCTGATTGAATATTTCAGGGGAAATAAGTTGCAGCTGGGAATCATCTTGGATAATTTTAGCAATTTAGAAATTTGGTGTCTAGTCTAAGGCAGTTGGCTTCTTCTGTAGTCAGTGGAGTCAGAAAGACACCTCCAGAGAGTGATTGCTACCTTTTTAAAATAAGCAATCAAGACATTTGGAATGAATTGCCCTCTGGAAGTTTCTCTCCTCCACTAGCTTCATGACTATTTTAGACTAGATCCAGGATTTTAGATGATTCCCAATCTATGTGTTTGAACATGCAAACTAACTAACTAGACTCATGTATACATATTTAACAAAACTTTTTGATTTTAGTTACCATAAATGTTGCTGTAACATTGGTAAGTAAAATTTCTTATGACTTGTTTACTGTTGTTTTTAATTTTGTAATAACCGTGTAGTAGTTTTCTATGTTGTCTGTGAACCTAACAAACTTCATTAAGGATATATTAACAAGATAAGATTTCGTAAAACAAGTTGCAAATACTGTGTTTAAGAGAAATACCATGCAAAGTGGGGACCCCGTGGAAAAAGATCCTGTACTGTGTCATGAAGTGAAAATGTGACAACAAAGAACCATCATTGCAGAAGGCATCTTTTATTTTTAGATATATGAAGTGTTCTATGTGAGGGAAAGGAAATAATGATTCTGTTGTGCTGTCGAAGTCTTAAAACAAGTATTTTATTGCATTTTGAGGGGAAAAAAACAAGGAGACAGAGAAAAGAGAGACAGAGAAGAAGGCTACAGAAAGCTAACACCTGGCTCAGAATGGTGGTCTCACAAAATTCATGCTTTGTGTCACAGTACAGCAAGCAGGACTGGAGATTTTGCACAAGTCTGCACAAAGTTATCATACTGCCATCATGGACAAGCCAATGAATCACAGTGGATTTTGTAGTTTCATTGGACCTTGCTCCCACCTTTCTTCTGTCTGCTACCTGTTGTTTTCTCAATTCTTATATAAGAGCAAATAAGCAAACACTGTCCCAGGAAAAAAAGCCATGGTCAACATCAAACTTGACAAAGAAGGGCCCCAAATTCTTTTTGGATATCCAAACGCACATCACACCCATCCTTAACAGCTGCTCAGGTATTTAGTGGCAATAATCAGCCATGGCTGCCGATGAGGTCTGGCTTCCTGAGCCGTCACCAAAGAGAAGCCTGGATCAGAAAGCAACAAATGCAACATGCAGGCCTTGATGGGCTGAGTGCCAGCTATAGTCCAGCAAGAGCTGCAGAAAACACCCGCTGGCAGCGTTGGTGAGCAGTTGGTCTGGGACATTCCCTTTGTATCGATCCTGGTAATATTAAATGCAGAAAAACTAGAGCACAGACAAATCCTGTGAATGGCTCTGACACATTTTGTGAATATTATAGAAGCAAAACTTTTCCTGGTCTCTTGCGTTTATCATGGAGGCTGTATGAGCTGAGAAGTCTTTGAAATGCAGATGTCATCTTTGAAATTGCCTTCCTAGCTATCAACTTTCTAACCCTAGGTAAGAGTCTGAGGTTGGCCCGTTTCCTAATGGCTATAACACCTCTTTTCTTGGCCATCAATGACTGCTGGAGTTTGGTTTTCTTCTTGGGAAGCTAAGAATAAGATCAACACACATTCCCATGAATGTTCTCTGTTGTGAAGTTTTCCTTTGCTGTTTTCTTCCTGGGTTTCCAGCACAGCCAGCTGCAACAATCATTCCTTTCCACAGATGTCTATATTCTTTACTCTACCAAAGGAAATATTTAGCAATGCAGAGAGCTGCCCGTGTTGAATCTCCAAACACACTTCTGGTTATGAGCTGTCATCACCAAGCAAGAAAGTTCTGGTTCAGGGACTCTCCTTGAAGTTGTGTTCTCAGCTGTTGTTGCAGCATATGAGGAGGAAATGAAGGGCAGAAAAGGGTGCAGGACTCTAGTACTGCCACAAAGCAAAAGGCTCAGCGTCTCACTGGGAGGTTCTTTTGGACTTTACTGAGCTTAGCCCTAGAAAAAGGAACGGGCTAGAGCGAAGCCAGCAACAGAGTCAACATCCCACCACACCCTAGATGCATTAGAAGACACATTGCCACAGTAAGGGATATTAGATTCCTTGGTCCACATGTATAATCTCAAAATCAAAGTGGTATTACCATATGATCAGACTGAGCCCAAATCTGGTAGCAATGAGTAAGGCACCGTGGCTTTCACTGAATTGCAGACTCAAATAATTGAGTAATACTTTGAGTGATTTATAATCAAAAAAGACTCCACAAGCTTGGCTGAGCTAATATTGCAGCATGAATTTCCCAATTTTGTGAAACAAAAGCTAAAACCTAAAGTAAACAGGAAGAGGTTTGGTGATCACTTTAAACTTTGAAAGAAATACATCTTATTTTAATCATATATCAATTTTAATAAAAAAATCCACTGCACTAGCATATTTCATTCTATTTTTTTTTTGTTAGAAAAATCTGCTAATGATAAACACAGAATTACTTTCCCAATATTTTGATAATTTCACACACACACACTGAGTACCACATGTGTGTAATATTTCAGTTGTCCCAGTGATGTCACTTAGATGGAATTAAAAGTGCTGAAATTTCAGTGATGGATATTTTACTGCAGCTGTGAGCAATGTGTTCTTCAGAGACTATAATTCCCCCAAGGCAATGTTAACACTTGGACTTGCATCTTATTAGTTAAATAATACTATTTAAAAATAGTATCGAAAGAAATGTAGCCAAAAAAACTTAGTCTTGTGTATATTTCAGTTCATATATAAATTAATCCCTTATATTATAAATAAATGTGCTGTATACACATGCATCTGACCGTGTGTCATAAAAAATAAACCGTAAAGTATGTTAAAATAAAATTAACAAAAACAGGCATTCAGAGTTAAAACTAAAACCGTGGTGGCTTTTGAATGCATGTGATTGTTTGAAAAATGGCAACTGTTAAAGATGAAGTGGTAGGATTTTTTTTTTTTAAGTATAGCTGCCTGACTTCTTTTGCATTTTTTGGATTACCGTTTCTTAAACTAACTTTAGTGCTTTCTAAATACTTCATTCTCTAAATTATTGTCTTAAACAGATGCTGTTAATTTTTTTCCTTCTTTTTAATGATAGGATGTGTTACAGAAGCGCAAACAAATAAATAATTTTACCACATAAGCCATTACTGGGTACTTTGTAAATGCAAAACAAGTATCATTGTTCAGTGACATACAAGGAGCTGTTGCAGACTGTTGCAAAAACCTCTGGTTTGGAAGAGCAGTCGTGTGTGTATTTGAGAACCTTTAAGCACAAAAACGAAAATCTGCTGAGGTCAGTGGTAGTTGAGCACATGCGGAAAGTTAAGAATCTTTTCTGAACAGGGAGCCCTTCATGACCTCGTTCAAAGCATGCAGACTTCAGGCAAAGCAAACCAGACTACAGGAGACAGTAAAATCAGAATTGCTGCAACAGTTCATTAAACATGAGTGTCCCAGAGATGGCTATAACACTGCTTCTTTGCCATTCAGATAATAGACTTTACCCTGTGAGACTTTAACACTGCTTCAAGTGGGGAGGACAAGGGCATAAAAGCACCACCTGTGAGTATCTCCACACACTGCTTTCTCGAGCAGCGGTGGCGCAAGGTTTTCCTCTTCGGTGCTGCTGCCTGTTCTGACTTGTCCCCGTGCCACCCGCCCCACTGCACGAGCGCAGCCGCTTGTGGTGCCTTCCGGGGAGCCAGAGCACTGAATTCACCTGGGATAGTGGAAATGGCAGGATTTCTCTGAGGTCATTTTTACCTGCATTTGTTCATTCACCTAGCTTATCATGTGGCCTTAGGAACAAGCACCCCTTAAGCTGCTGTTACCTGAGCTGAAGTATCTGATTTAATATGGTAATAAAAGCAGTTTTGAAGTCCTGTCAGGTTAGAAACAGCACAGTTCCTTGAGCCTACTAGAAGATCCCATAGATAGCATTAAACATCATCAGATTTAGAAAAAAGTGATTGCATGTTCACACCTGATCTCATTCCAGCCTGCACTTCTATTGACTCCAGTAGTGCGCAGATTTGGTATTAGTGATCATGAAACCTGCAGTACAAGAAAGGCAAGCTCGTTGTCGTAAGTCAAACATTTGCATTGCCAGTAAAAAACTGTCTAAGGCTTCAAAAAAAAAAAAAGTTGTAAACAGCTAGGCATTATGTATTAGTGCTTGCCTTTAAGTTGATTTCCCACTGCTAGGGTTGTAGAAGCCTGTTCTAAGCCACAAAGTTTGCATGTGTGCTGCAGTTATTTACTTATTATGTACATTTTTATCTCACTTTCTTGATTGAAAGTATATACACTTAATAGTTAAAGGCCAACTTTGATATTATAGATTCATAGGTATAAACATATATACACACATGCATACACACACAAATATATTTTATATGTACTTTAATTTTAGACACATTGTCACACATATTTAACTTCCTATACTGAGTGATTTTTTGTCAGAAGTACAGTAAGTAAATAGGTAAAGCACAGCTAGTGCAGCCTTAAAATTAGACTATTGACAGTAGCCTCAGGCTCAGCAACCTGACAGGAAAACCTGCAAATCCTGCTGCACTCCAAAGGTTTCTGTAACTTGCAGTGCATATAAAAACGTCATCTCAGCTGAGGCCTTGGAAGCTCCTAAATAAGGAACCTTCACTTCACTCTTTCAAATCACTCACTGAATTGGTCCAACTTAAATATACATATATTTATATAAAACACTGTATTTTGACCCTCCTCAATGCTAAACTTAGAATAAATCCTATTGCCATGCATACAGAAAATAAGCATAAAATTGGGCTGATAACACTGAAGATAGTGAAAGTTTTATTATATGAGTTTAAAGAGGCTAGGATTTCCGCTCATTGTGGCAAAACTGTCAGCTTTTAGAAATGCTATTTAAAGAACTTTTAAGGTTCATTGTGTTGATTACTTTTTAAAATTTGGCCGAGGGTAGGAAGGCAGAGAGGTAGATGTTACTCTGTTCCGCAGCTAGCCCCATAATGCAGTGCTGTGTCGTAGTACCCAATGGTGACCTTCAGCAGTCCTACAGCTGCCGTGGATTTGGTGAATTATTCTGGGAAAAAACATTTAGCTTTTGATTGCAGAAGAGCACTCAATACAGTGCATCATGAAATCTTATTTATTTTATTTATTTATTTATTTAAAGTGATCTATCAAACTAGCTTGACACTCTGGGAAAGCCCATCAAAGAATCTGAAGGCGCGCTGCAGAGAAACATCCACCAGAGTGCTGAGAATTTTATTTGTTGTTTTCATATGTGATCTCAAAGAATGGGCAAATCACACTTCATGCAATTTTATAGTAGCTATTTCTTTCTTCTCATAAGTACAAGAGGGAGCGGAAAATTCCTCCTGCAAATAGTTATACGTGTGCTTAATTTTACAGGTGTGAGTAGTTTTTGAATTCCAAAATACTACTCCCTTATCTAAAGTCACATGAAACTATTAGAACTGTGGGATAGTTTTTTGGAGGAGATTAATCATGTAAAAACTCAAATTACTGTATATAGCAATTTGGGTTGCAGTAAAGGAGAATACTTAGCATACAGAGAAAGTAGGTGTAAAAATGAAAGATCAAGGAAGTGTGCTCTTTTGTTCTACAAAGCACAGACAAAAGACTGAATGCTCTTTCACCCAACAGGACATTTGACGTTTTCCTTTCATTAAATTCATAAAAAGACACAGGAGTGACCAGCCACTTAAAATTTAGAAGTTTTTTACAATTAGGTTTGTTTGAAGAGAGGGATAGAATATTTGCATGTTAAATTGAATAATAATTATAGCTGGGGTATAAGAAAAAGGCATTTATCTGGTATTTATTTGCTTTTGGGGGTTGCCTTTGGCTGAGAGCTCATAGGAAGCTTTCAGAGCCCTTTCCAATGCATAGTTCTAATTAGGGCTCCAAAGAGCACGTCTATTATCACTTACTTTCTCCAAGCACTAAGCAACTTGAGATGTTAAATGCTCTCAGTAACCCGCAGTTTAGGGGTGTTATTCTGCAGGTGGAGTTATAAAGATCCAAGCACAAATGCAAAGCAGTTCTCAGGATCTGTTGTGCGCGTAGTGCGGGGCCATACGCTCCTGACTGTGCTTTCATTGGAGACAATAGGATGCTCGTTACCTACTCCTGGAAGAATAAGAAAAACTCTAAATATGATGTGCAATCCAACAATCCATACAGTCAGGAACTGTGTAGCTGAGCACATTTTTCTTTCTGCAAATAACTGTATACTTCAGTTCATGTATTAATCCCTATTGATTTTTCAAATGTCATTTTCATGTACCAGTATGTAAAGAAATTTGATTTACTTGGAAAGACTTACTCAAGGATATGCACTATTTTAAAGCTGATTAATCAACATATTAAAGGACACTAATCCTTTTAAAGGGCCCCTTGGTAATTACTTTTTCAGACCATCTGCTGACAACTTACAAGTCTGTTTACTCCTTGGAGCTTGACACATCAAAAAGCATTTAGTATGCCGAAATGTTAGCACCTTTTTGAGGGTGCTAGAACCTCAGCTAGAAAAGGTAATAAAGATGTCTTTTAACTAAAACAAATGAGAGATCAGTTGTGAAGTCTCAAGATGTTTATTGCCTAAGGAAAAAAAATATCTTTTAACACTATTTTTAGCCGATTTTTTTTTTAACTAATAACAGAATAACTGTAAAACACTGAAAAAAGTTAGGCCCTGAGAAACTCTGAAGTCAAAAGAAGGATGGGTATTACTGTTAAGATTTTTATAAAATTGTAAAAATAAAACCCTCTATTGACCTTAAAGAATAGAGCAAAACAGAGTCAAAACAACTACATTTACCCTCTGAAGGAAATTTTGCTAAAACCAGTTGCAAATTGGTCACTTGAGGACTACAAGAGCTTGACTCCAATAAGTTTATGGGGAACATCAACCAAAAGATACTGGAGAGAGAAGATTAGAAGATTATTCTTAAAAAAAAAAAAATCACAACTCTGATTTGATAGCTGGAAATTGCCAAAGAATGTGTTAATCAAATGTTTTACCTTTCATAGCTGTGACACTTAAATGGTAGGACCTTGTTGGAGCAACAAGATTTTACATCTAAATAAGGAGAAAAGAACTCAAAAACTTTTGGGAACAGAAAAGGTTAAACAAATAAATAATAATAATTAAAAAAAAAAAACACATTAAGATGCAAAACAAGACCAAGTAAGGAATTTGCAGTGCTTCAGGCCAAATTAAATACAGTTTATCTCCCTGTTTCATGACCGAATATCCTGTTAATCTGACATGCATGATGCCTGTGCAACAAATGCAAACCAGATTCTAAACCCCCAAATCTAGGAATGAATCATGAATAGGCAGATGCCAACAGATTGCACTCAGGTTTTGTGGATGCTCAGACTTTTTGAGGTAGGAACGCAAGGCAAAACTAAGTCTCAAATGCTTTAGAATGGGTGATTTCATAGAGAATTTGTCAAAGCTGAACAAAATAGTTTTAATTCCTTCCCCAAACATATTCTTACACCTCCTGAAAGAAATAATCGAGAAAAGTAAATGCTATTTCTGAGTTGAAATTTGAGCACTTAGATGTATGTTTTATTCAAAGTAAGACAAGACACATTCCCCATTGCCTGCAGAATAATTTTCAAGCCAAGGCAAGCCAAAGGTATACAGCAGCTTAAAAAAGGTCTCCATAATGGTTGCAAGCCTAATTACGGATAGTATATTGCCTCTCCAAAATCAACACATAATAAAATAATAAGTAATAAATATGTAATAATTAGCTCACACCTGCGAGTAATAAATCAGCTATTTAAATGCAATGAGTGATGGTACTTCCCTGGGAATCACATAGTCCATGGCAGGGGAAGCTCATTTCTAGAATAATTTTGTTAAATTTGAATAACAGCAAAAAGTTGCACTTTGTCTAAACTCAAGCAGGTGTTTTATGATTCATTCATAAGCAGGAGCAAAGCTAGAGTGCGGTTTACACAGTGCCCAGTGTAGTCCCTCTAGCATGGCCACATAGTCCTTACAAATGCCTGGCCACATGTGATGTCCCTCATCAGCTGCCACCAACAGCCATGTAGGATTGAAGGAAGTTATCTGTGCCTCAGGCATTAGTTTGAAGAAGCCATTAACTCTTGCTTGGATTTCCAACTAGAAATAGGTGGGGTCAGCAAGGGAAGTTCCTGTGGCAAGCACATGGTCTCCCTGTTCTTCTGCTTGCTGTCTGTAAAACTTCATGGCATCCAAAGGCAGGAGCTTTCACAATGTCAGAATAAACAGAAGCAAGGTCATGGAGACACTATAAAATATCTACAGACAGATCCACCCTTCCTTACATATCCTCCTTTATATAAGCAGAAAGGACTATCTTAGCTTCAGGCAAAATGGGTGTTAAAAGTTGATTATAAGTTTGTGTACAGAAAAATAAAATCTATATAAGTAAAAGGGAAACTGGCAATGTCCTCCTCCCACTTTATCCTCCAAAAACTGAAAACTGAAAAAAAAAATCTCAAACATATACTAAAAATGCTATATAGGATATAGTCACTCTCAGGGGCAAAAAATGTCTGATGAGGTTTAAGATTAGATTTAAGATAAGCAAGCCCAGAGCTATTTTGTAGACTGTGAACTTGGCGGGTAAATTCAGCTTCCATTCCACTCTATGGACTTTTGTCACTAATAAGCCACTAATAGCATATAGTTCTATTTTACAAGTCAAAACTCAGTTTCCAACTCTGCCATTGACTTCCGGTACACCTTTGAACAAGCAACTTACTCACAGAAGCAGTCAGGTGACATAAGATAAAATTAAGTTCCTAATTCCAAGACTGCTGTTACCAAAGTCCTAACTGCACACAAGATAACTGTCTGCTGATGACTGCAATGACTGGCTGCCTACTGCAGTACTGCCTGTTATGTTGTCACTTACTCTCTGCACTCAGAATAAGTGAGATGTAGCGCAGTGCACTTATTCTCTGCACTTATTCTGTTTTCCAGTTCAGCCTATATTTTCTCACATTCCTTGATGGCTGAATCCAGATCCGCTGGCTGGGTTTTTGGATCATTATTTTGCCTTTTCATTTACTTTTTTCTTTTTCCTGCCATTCATTCTTGCACGAGTGCAAAACAAAGACTTTGTTCTTTGATTCATCTTTTCCTGGGATCCCTTCTCATAAGGGGCTGATTGATAACTACTGAGAGACTCTAGAATGTCTTGTACCTCTGTCTTCATTTGCTTTCAAACAACCTAGTAGATGACAACTTGTTCTTAAGTTCCCAGCTGACACTGGGTCATTTGTGCTCTACTGCAGGGCATGGAAGTCTGTTGGCTGAACAGGTCAGCTTTGCCGCACAGTCTTCCAAACTTGTACAAGATGGTCTCTGCCTCCATTTGTGCGTAAGCCGAAAATCAGTACCCACAGCTGGCAGTCATGATAGGAAAGTGCACAGAAGCAATAAGAAAGCCTTGGTCAGCCTGATGTTAGTGGTCTTAGCACAATCAGAGCAACTTGTTGACAAGTCTTGTAGGCATCACAGACGTTTTTGTCTGTGACCTTAGTTTTGCCCTGAACGTATTCCATTCAGCCTGCTTCCTAGAAAATGGAGTACTAATCTGTTGATTGTCCATAATTTCTGTTATTTATAGTAAAAACATCTATTATAACGCTCTCTGTTTTCTTGATTACTGGACTATAAATATTTTGCATAGATCCACATATGCTACTCATTTAACATTTCTGCTTGGGAAACAGTTGTTCCCCCTGGTCATCTATAGCTCTTTCTATACATGATGGATGCATTTGTGCCAGCTTCCACATTCTCTGGAACTTCGTTTTATCCTGCCTTTTTAAACAAAACTCAGATGTTCTGGCTGCAGTAGGAACTAACTTCCCGGGACACTTGCTCTTTCAGAAATGGTCTGTTCTGCAGTATGAATTCTTCTATTGCTCAAAATTTTCGACAAACAGATAAAGGTGAATTGCAGTAGTTACCAGCCTTTGAGGTGAGACCACACATCCGACTAACTCGTTCCTTTACACAGAACATCGCCACAGGTCTTCATGAGATGCTAGTGCTCCTGTTGCCTTCTGCAAAGGTTTTAGCTGTTCTGTGGGGCTTGTGAATATTAGAACTAATGCTTTGCTTATGTTATTGAGTCGCTATCTGCTTTTAGACCTCATACTTAATTGCCTGAATTACCTTGGATTTCCCATAGGTAGCTGCAGTTTCTGAACAGGTATATTATCACAGTCTCTTTTTAATTTTTCTTTTGGGCACAGCATTCATTGCTTTCAGTTTCTCGCTGTCTAACTGGCATCTGATTTCTAAATAGGGTACATCATTTTCCCCCAGTCTGCTTCATCCCAATATTTTATTCCTAGCACTTGTTCAGGCATCTGCTACAGCTTGATACCATGATTATGAGCCGTCTCTCTCCAGACCTTTCTTTATCCTGTAATAAGAATGTTTCCAGCTGCAGTTTTAATTCGTGGCAGTCCCCTGAGTGCCTGGTTCAGTTTACAGTGAAGACCTCCCAGGGTTGGGATGATGCCCATTGGCACTCTTACGAAGTGCTACCTGCCAAAAAGTGTGGGAAAGGTGGTGGGGTGGCTCATCTGGCCCAACGAACAAGAGCCCATTCTTGATGAAAGCTAGCTGGGAATTTTCCAGTGAAACTTGCTTTATTAGAAAATGTTGAAACCAGTATGTATCAACAAGATGGAATGTCTGGTCAAAACCAAAGGCAAGAGACCCACCACGAAACACTCTCACAGGTAATTCAGCGGTGTAAAAGTATATCATTCATATCCTTGCTTTGCACATCTAGTTCTTCGCACAATCCAGTTTGAGGGTCTCAATCACAAGATTACTGAGTATTCAGTCGCGCCTCTCATGGTGCAGCTGTTCAAACTCATATAAAGGATCCTGAGCTGTGTGCCGTACTTACCTCTCTCAGTTATGGACAGCTCTACTGTCTTCTTTACGCTTGCTTTGCTCAAAAACTCCATGCTTAAAATTGCTGTATTAAAGTTTTTCATTAAAACCTTTCATTAAAAAGCTTCATTTCTCAAAAAAGATATGAAACTCTATGGTATTTCTGACATAAAAATATTGGATTGAAAATTCCATATCAAGTCTATTCCCTTACCATTTGATGATTTATTTGCTTTCTAAATTCTTAATGTGACATTAAGATTTAAAGGAGTTCAGTTTTTCATACTTCTATATAGGGCATTTCTACTTCTCTCTTTGTTTTGCTTTCTATGACACAGAAATGTTCTATCTTTGATCTTGAAGGTCTTTTCCAACCATAATGATTCTATGATTCTATCTTGGTCTGAGCATTTTCAGTCAGACTGTCTCTGTGTTGTATTCCTTTATCCTTGTTCCTTCACCAAAACAATTTCAAATAGGAAAGTGAGGACTGAAAAATTTGCTCTTTGACTTAAACAATTGGTGTTATTTTCGTTAACAGATCAGAAAATCATCTCAAGCAACAGCAATAGCATTTGTTAACATCATTACTTCCAGAATGATCAATAACAATTTGTACTTACGTATATAATGTTCTTATATACATTTTCTACCATTTTCTAGAATATAAACTGCTGCTGGCAGAAGCTCAGGAAAACCAAGTACAGCGAATATTGAATCTTGCTAGTAGTAAATGAAAATATTTTCTAACTCTAGAAGAAACTGGCAGACGTACCTGTATTATGGTATATGAAGCTACAGCATACAAAATGGTAATGATTCCTTTTTCCATGTAGTATATGTTTCAGTTTCCAGGACTTTAATCTCTCCAGGGGGGCAGCTGCAGTTCTCAGATGGAATAGTGCTTTCATGGCAATTAGATTTTCTCTATTTTTTCTGGGTTTGTTGTTTCATTGTTTCACTTAATATAAAATGACTTATCCCAGAAAGAAAAACATTGTCTTTTTTTTTTTTTCCCTCTCTGTGGAAAACAAAATGCTTCGCATTTTCCTGAAGTATTTGGAAACTCTGAGCTGTTATTTGAACTTGTTTAATAAAGGGGAATTTCTGATACTGGCAGAGAATAAGTATATGGATTTTTTTTTTCTCTCTGCGGTAATCTTTAATGATTTAAATTGCCCAAGATACCCAATACTTTTAAAGTGCCATTAGCATTTTCACTTTTCAAATTTGTATTTGTGCAAACATAAGTTTACATAAGTTTGCATAAAAGAAGGAATGCTTCTTTCTGCTGTGTTCTTTGCAGAATTTTAGTGTCTCTGTGCTTCAACTTTTAGCTCTGTATGCCTGTGTAACTTAAAACCAAAATGGAAGTGAATGACTTGAAAGAAAGATATTTACTTAACAGCTAGTGACTCTGGAAAAAATCTGCAGTGATACATTGCTTACATATGGTTGTTAAAGCAGTGCAAATTTGACTGTAAAACTGTAAAACTTTGGAACCTCTTATATAATGTAGATACTTTTTTGACTCTTCTGCTGTGATTTTGATAATATTTTCTTTTTTTAAAAAAATAAAGTTTAAGCAGTTTAATTAAGTAGTTTTTCTGCATTTTTATCTGTCAGAGGACATTCCTGTGTGACTTTTTAATCTACTGCTAATTTTAACTAAGAGAAGAATAGAAAGTTATATTCCACTGAGTTCTTAGAAAATAGATAGAAAAGGTGGAAAGAAAACTTTCTGAGTGGAATGCAGGAGGTTTAAACAGTGGTCTGCATTTAAAGAAGTCACATGCAGGACCATTGTTAAAAATGTCCTAATCACACTATTAATTCTTACTTTTTAGAGACAGAGAAGGTGGCACTTGTCTGTCTCTGGTCATGCCAAACTCTTACTGCAGTCAGTGGTGAAAAACTGCCACTTAAGCAGCTGTAAATCCCATTGACTTCATTGACTAGATCCCCATTAATGGTATGGAGGGCACTTTTGTCCCCACTTTCCCTGCTTTAGTTCATGTTGCAGAGCTGTCTGGAAGCAGAGGTATCCCAGGAATGCACTCAGTGGCTCTAGCTCTTAATGGGCATTCAGCTCACGGGACTAGACTAGAAGTAGTCCAAAATAAACACTTCTGCAGTAGCTTGCATCTTCTGGTCTACATTGCTTGCTCGTGTAGTGTGAAGGCAGAGCACGACTTTTTCTTTACTAAATGATTATAAAGGCAGCTTTTTTGTTCTCACTTGGTAGCAAGATGATGTCAGTTTATGAGCAACATGGTATACATTTGTCTTCATTCAATCTACAACCAGACAAATCAATTACAATTAAATCTTAGTCATGGGTTATTTTCCCGTTTTTCCCATTGCTCTGCTGCAATTGCTATATCAACAGAGGGAATGATGATATAGCCCAATTACTAAGATTTTAACCACCTTCTTGTGTCTAAGTGAATCTAATAGTAACAAATTTGGAGTCCATTTCTTGTAACTCTTCCATTATCTCTATTGTGACAAAATTAAAACAAACTATTCCAATGTCAACAGTCTTCTGGTGATAGAGTAAAGGAGATATTTCCACTTTAAAGATAAAAATTCTGGTTTTGTTATCTTTTTTGTTGGAAAAAGGGAATTTTTGTAGAGCTGGCCACTTTGAAATACCTAATTCAAAGTGTGATTCAAAGCAACTGGAAATAGAAGCCTAGATTTATTAGAGCTAATATAGCATCTTAAAAGAGTGGTCTGATTCCACTTGTGTTAGACTCCATTCTCATATAAGAAACATACAACAGGGAAAGACCATCTGGCTCGTAAAGTCCATTCCCTTGGAATGTTTGGTGGAAAATCCATTCCTTCTAAATTTGGATTTACCTTGTACCTAGTTTCCTAGTCCTCAGGTAAATTTTCATAGAACTGGATCTTAAGATCTTGAGAAAGTGGTGACCTGAACCTTCTCTTCTTCCTGTGAAAAAAATAAATATTTCTCCATGCATATATCCAGGAATCTTGCGAGATGCAGGTGTGAGTGACTTAAGCTTTCCTTTTTAGCTATCCCCACCTCACAACTGGTGTTGCCCAGGTGTATCACAAGTAGCTGTGTGCTTTGTGCTTTCCTACCTGTGTACTATCCTCAGCCTGTGTCACTTATGGATCACATCCATACCACATACATACTACCATTAATTTATGTTGTACAGAGGGTAAAAAACCGTACTTTTAGTTACTGGGGTGTATCTATAATGACTCCACATATTTCAAAAGAGTACCTGCTGATGCTGTTACAAAGTAATTTAGAGCAAAAAATCTGGTTCTTTGCTCCCTGAATAGTAATAGAATGACTCGTGTTTATCCACTACCACTTAGAATAGTCTATTGCATTAAAGATTATATTGCATACAATGTGCGTAATGTTCTTCATATACCAAACACCCCTGTGGGCTAGTTAAGGAAAACTAGTCAACAATTTAAGCAACATATTATTTTGAAATAATCGATCTATTGGTAAAAGTGACGAGGTAGACATCTACCCAGATCATTTTTTTCATCACGGAGTTTTAGGGCTTTTCCTGATTAAAATGGGGCAGGTTAAATCACTGGCCTTAGAAGTAATTAGAATGTGGAATTAAAAAGAATCTAGAGATAAAATTATAAAGAGAGAGTATTTCAAATATCTGATTTAAAGTCTTCATAAGCATATATTCCCTTATTTATTATTTTCCAGTTTCTTTTACTACCTTTTCCTGGAGTGAGCTGGCTTGACTACACATATTGCTTTCATTGAAAGTCAGAAACATCTAAAACTTAATTCATCATTTTGAGTGAACCTCACTTTCCCAGGTCATTTGTGTGGCAAAGTCTCTAATGCAGGTAGAGTCAAACTCTCCTCCAAGTCAAAATCATATAGTGGAATAAATAATTTCAAAATAAAACTTTTTTTTTCTTTTATAGTTTTTATTTTAAAGATTTTTCTTAATATTAAAAAGAGGCAAATACAAACAGCAAAACAGTGATTAAAATGAAATACCCAGTACTCTTGGAAACTGCTTTTAGAAACAAGGAATTCCTGGTAACTGAAATTGCTCATGTATCACTTTTTTGTCATTTTCTCACACAATTAAAGCCTTAAAAATCCACAAAATAGTAGTTTCTTCCACTGAAATAAAGTAGGTTTGAACATTCAGCTCTGAATGTCCTACGTTTGTTATAGCCATGAAAAATGCTTTGAGGGACTTTTTCTCCATAGTTTCCGTATTAAGAGATATTACAATTCTAATGAGACAGAGTCTATTATGTCATTGAAACTGATTCTGGACTCTTGGTTTTGTGAACTGGAGTGAGTGAAGGACCTAAATCATTAAAAAATGTAAAATATAAAAAATAATGCCTGCCGTAGCCATCTTCACTTAGACACAGAGCTGATAGAGGCTGACCTAGCTTGATAACCTTTTTCTTCCTTTTGGAGCCTTAAGATTTTGAACATCTGAATTCAGATCCTCCAGTATGTTATATTTGTATCTGTGGCTGTTATATTTGGGTAAATTGGTAAAAATACTTCTAAAATGTTTGCATTCTTTTCAAGGGAAGTATTTCAATGCTCCATGTTTCCAATGTTTGGAAGTATTTTTGTCTTTGTTCTCCAGGACCAAAGAGGTGTATTTAGATGTCAAACTTCAGATTTATATTTAAGTCTAGCCCACATTCAAATATTCTGAATGCTAGAAGAATATTGAAAAGATTTTTTTGTTCTTTGCAGTAAATAAAAATGTGTTTCTTTCCTATGCAAAGCAAAAATGATATTATAATGGAAGAAAAAAGAGAGATTAGATTCACTAATATTCAAAATGGACACTGAAATATGAACTAGCAAAATCTGTTAAACAGATGATAGCACAGCCATATATTTTACTTAAAATACAGTCACTGTATGTATTAGAATCCTGTGTTTAATTCATGAAAACATTAATTATAGTGCTAAATTTCTCCTGACAGGCAAAGTATAACAAGTCTTCAAATAATAAAACACACCTAATTTCATCCCAGTCCCTTTTCTATAAACAAACGCATGAGTATATCTGCAGGAGTACACAGCCTCTTCTACATGGAAACCTAAATATTTAAAATTAGAATCTCTGCTGAGGGGGAGGGTTACTATGGAGGGGCTTGATCTACAGCTGCTGTTTAGTACCAGTCAACTTAAATCTTGTGCCAAAAATGTCTAGTGTTTGTTTTCTTTTGTGAAGAAGCAGATGATCGGCCAGATGATATCCAGATGATTAAAAGGAAGCAGAGTCTGTATCCTATCAAAGCCCCTGTGAAGCTCATCCATAATTTCTCTCTTCTCCCTCTCTATATAGTTCTTTCATGTGCATAAACTTAGAAAAGTTTTGCACAAATCAGGGAGTACTCATTGCATTAAATAGTATACAGCGGTGTACCATTACTAAATCTCTGCAGTGCTTCGCTAGTTGATCACTATCCAGTACAATAAATATTCTCCTTGCAGTGTCATTTAACTATTATTTGTCAAAAAGGTAAGTTTTGATCACATTTTTAAGAACATGGTTCCACAAGTGCTTGTCTTTTTTTATAAATCTAATTTCTCGTTGACTATGATTATTTCCTACCTTTGAACAGAGTAGCTGATCATCTTTGAAAAATAAAAAAAACTTAATTGACTTACTTAATTTATTGATTTACTGAAAAGAGGATTTGTTGCCAAAGATTTTAAAGATCTGTGTTTGATCTGTGACTCCTTTCTATCTGACTTCATTAAAGCCCACAGGCAGAGTAACAGCTATAAATATGTTCATGAGCTGAGCCAACATTTGTAATATTTTACCATTGACCAAATAATAGTACATTCATAGTAAACTTGTTTACCAAAAAAATCTATTTCTTTTTAATAAGACCTATTCTAAAGGACAAAATGACTTGTCTATTATGCCACAGATAGGAGATTTCTGGAGATAAGAACAGAAGATTTCTGAAATTATTTTAAGATTATTTTAAAGGTCCTGACCCTATTTTGGCCCTTTAAAACATCCTGTGGATACTTTTTATATAGAATAAGCACACATCAGTTTAATTTTCATTGTATTAGTTTCTAGTGCTCCTACTTAGAGCTCTGTGTAACTAATGGGAGACATTCATTTTGTCTTCAAAGTTCAAAGTCTTTCGATGTAGAAAACTATATTGAAACAGTCTCAGTAACTACACAGAGGTGGTCACTTTATGATTCCTTTATTGTCAGTAGAGGGAAATAAGTAATTTTAAAGCACAGTGCATTACATTTATTTTATACAGTCACTTTAGAGTGGAATGAGTCACATTTTAGATTCCATTGATTACAGTGTCTAGATTTCAAACGATTAAAAGAGAGTTTAGGCATATGGATATCTACTCTGTAAATACCTTCCTACTGTGAAGTGATAGATAGTTATGGACATGGTATTGTGTCTTTTGTCACCTGACCTTACAAGAAAAAGAATATAACAGACTTTGCTTGTACATTTTTACAATCTCTGTAAACCACCATAAAATAATTATCTGAAATATCTTGGGCATTGTCAGATAAAAAGATTCACAGCCACTAAAGCTTTGAACTTACCACACTCTTGTATGTTCCTGCTTTACTTATTACACCTGGATTATGTTAGTGATATTTAAATAGAGATGTTTCTTATTGAAGTCTATTTAAATAAGATTTAGGATTTCGAAGATGCAAATCATTACACATAGGTCAGTCCAATAGCATATCCAGAGTCCCGTGATGCTATGTTCCTTCTTCACCTCCTCCATGTGTTTGGAGAACTTTAGATTAAATTGTTTGTCTCTTAAATGAGCTGATTCAGCTTTCTAGGTCAGCACAATGTTAAAACTGGGAAAAAAAAAAGAAAAAAAAAACATTTTCTACTAGGGCAGTTTTTGAAGCAGCTCACCAATTCATCAGGTAAGTGTCAGCAGAAAGGGAATAAGAGAATTCACAGCCAATAGAAGGAGGTAGGGTAGTACTTCTGCTTTTAGTATCATCTATAATGCCAAATTTCATCTCAAGAAAGTAACTTTAGTGCTATGTAATTATTCTATATATCTGTCTAGATTCCAGCATAAGCTCATGAGTGCTGATGGAAGCATATGGATCTAGAAAATGAGTGTGAGCACACGTAAAAGACCACGAGGTTCCTGAGATCAATACGGTCTCACTGTAATGCCCTTGTATGGATCCACGTACTCCATTCTCAACGCAGGTTGGCTGGAAACTCCTCAGAAGCCTGGCTTGAGTAATTTGATTAATTGCCTTTTATAAAAATAGCATGTCTGGTTTGCATGATTTCAGCACGAAACCAAGTGAAACTGAGTGGTTTCAATTTAGCTTTGTTGGGAGCTCACGGGTGTGTTTGAATCTATAACTCAGAGTTCAAGACAGAGGACGCACAGACCCACACAAAACAGAGCAGCACGGAATGGAACAAGCAAATGAACCCAGTAGGCAGCGCCAGTCTTGCAAAGGGAAACTGAAACTTCACAGGCAATTTAGCTAGCACAATTTATTCTAATTTATTACAGTAAATTACATATTAGCAAACATTAACAAATCAGAGGCAGATTTATGACAGGGAAGGCTACTGTGCTAATGAGTGGCCCCCTCATTAGCATTGCCTGGAGCAGCATATGCTCTCTGTCAGCTTTTCCTTACCACATTTTCCTATTACCACTGCAACAGAAACAAGCTTTTCACATCCTGCAGTCTCTGGCTGGGAGGAATCTTGTTTGGAAACTAAAGAATAGAATTAGAAGGCCTTTTTTTTTTTTTCTATGAACTACACCTCCAACTGTTTTTATTTGGGCATTTAATCAAAGAAACGCAGTAGTTAGTGGGTACTGGGCATTTCTCAGAATTTTAGCCCCCTTAGTGACTACTGCTTCAGTGTTTGTAGCTCTTGTATTTTGCACTGCTGTTAACCAGCCATGGTGATCACCCTCTCTGCTGTTTCATTCCTCCATATACAGAACAGGATTTACACTACTTATCTATCATAGAAGAAGAATTTCTTTTTTAAAATTCTCCATTGCAATCCTTTTTTTTTTTTTTTTTTTAGAACATTACATATTTGCACTTTATCATTATCATACACTGCTTACAGAGGGGGGAAGGGTTTCACTAATTAATTACTGTAAAGTGTGTGAGATCTTGGAGTAACAGGTACTGGTAAGGTGTGAAATACTATCAACATACCTTTAAGTGAACGAAACATTCAGAATATCACAATTCAGAAAGCAAAAAAACTTAATTGTTTACTCTCCATGCTGCTACAGTCTGTAAGTGCAGACTTAAAATTAATGTAGTATACTTTGGCCACCCAGCTGAAAACCACAAAAATCCATATAAAACACCTTCCAAATTCCTCACTCCCAGATTGTATTAGTTCAAGGAAACTTGCTGTCTGATACCTTTTCTCCCTTTGAATGCTAGGACTTTTTTAAAGTACATAGCAGCTCAAAAGGACTGTAGTGATTTTTCTGTCTCAGAATCATAATCCAGTTGTTGATAAAATTACTCCTAAATGTCTCTAATTGCAGGCTCTGCACCCCTTCCACCATCTTCCAGACAGCTCTCAAGAAAACTTTCCATTCTGAGTATCAGCACACTGCCTGAATGACTTCTTGTAACCCTTGAGAATATGATTATGAACTGGTATGTGATAATCATCTAAATAACTGTTGGTCCTTTCATCGATCTCATGAAAACAGCAGCCTGGATTTCACTCTGCAGCCATGTACAAACTTCTAAAATTCTTTATTTGAGAGCATTTACATTTTCAATGTAACACTTCATTCAGGTCAGTGAAAAGGAGAGCAATGCAAACGTCTTGATTTTCCAAACTGCTCTGGCCATTATGAATCACCCTATAAAGCTTCCAGATTCCTTCTTGTTAGGGAAATCTGCAGGTGGCAAAGGGCTGCAGGAGGAGATCCTAAGCTAACCTACCCTCCGGCCACCAGCAAGGAGGGTTTGCAGGGCAGAAGGAAGGTGTTTCTGGAACTAAACTCTCAGAGTTCCTGACTGCCCTTGCTTGTGTGGGTCTTGGCAGCTGAGGAGAGACGGAGCAGCTCTGAGCAGCACTGGGGGAAAAGAACCAGCGCCTGCCAGATTCAGAGTTTCATTTTTCCTTTAACTACTCAGAAACTTTTTCAAGTGAGGACTTTTCTGGGAATGAATTAAAGTGAAAAAAAAAAAAAACAGAAATGGAGAGGAACCCCCAAACATCATTTGCTCCCTGGTAGAAACAATGTGGGAGAAACAAACAAAATAAAAGGAAGGGAATGAGAAATTTTTAACAGTTGTCTTGTTGAAATGTCCAGTTTTGAAAACCTTTAATTATCTGAAGAATTGTTGAGCATTGTTTGCAGGTGCTTTTTATGATCAAAATAATAATCAGAAAATTAATTGCTATTCTCTTTATGCTTTTGAACGTTTCAGCATGGATGAAGTGAACATCATTTTTTTCCATACATAAATTAATGTATTTTAGGACCAGGAGGGACTGTTCATCTGACCTCATACATAACAAAGGCAATTTGATTTGCCTCATATTAATTCTTCCTTCAAGTCAGATAATAGATTCAACTGCAGCACATCACAGAGGACTCTTCCTACTTCAAACCTTTATCACTTTGTTCACATGTTAATGAGCTCCAGGATCCCTTTGGATACTATTATTATCTGAGGAAATTTCATCCACCAGGACCCTGAGATCCAGTAGAAGGCCCTCCTCTTGGTGGCTTTCTCCCAAGTCCTGGGAGAACCATTAGTATTTTTTTGTGTTTAAATACATGATTTCACTTTTACTCATGATGAAAACCATGTCATTAGCTGAGTAACCAAGATAAAATATTGTTTGTGATCCAGCCATTTCACTTTTCTCACCAGTCCCTTCACACTTGTACCAAAAGTAAGCTATGGTGATAACTGTTTTATTTCTTTTTCTTTAATTCATTAATTAAAATATAAATTAACATTAGGGTCAAGGATTATCACTGTGGGATTTCGCTCAATAATTACTGTCTGTTTATGGCTATATTTACAGACCTGCCATTTAAGTAGTTTATAATCCATTTGCTCTGTGCCCTGTTGACTTCACATCATTCTAGTTTATTGTTCATAATATTGTGAGGTGTCCTGACAAATGATAACATTAACATTGTTGCCTTCATCAAATATATAATTTCAGTACCTGTTAATTAATTAATTGCCATTATTGACTGTCTAATTACCTCGGCTTTTTTTTTTTTTTTTTTTCTGGGAAGAGGAGGGAAAACAGAAGAAATGATAGCTGAAATTTCTAACAAATCAGGAATGGGAACCCAGGAAAGATACAAATCAAGGTATCTGACTAAGGCCAGTACGGACAATCAAGGGATTCACAAGAACAGATTAACCAGGGGACCTGGGTCTGCCTGACTCCGCAGGAAGTGCAGGAGAAGAAGTCCTGCTAGTGCACACACTGCTGGTAGAAGTGTGGAGGCAGCAATTCCGTCCTGTAGGCAGGCCTGGACACTTGGAGGCAACTTCAATTAATTTGCATTTATCTAAGAGAAATGTCTGTTTTACCTGTAACCTTACTCTCCTCTGTTCAGTTTGGTCTTCTCTAAAGATTTAAAAAATGTATTACAGTCAAATCATAAAAATTTCTCCGAATTCATATTTCCTGTAAGTTATCACATCTACAATACGATGGAATTTTGTGGTTGATTATTTTCTACATATACATCATATTGAGGTCAAAAACTCAACTTTTGCTCTTGGAATAAAAATGTCTTAGTTCCTCCAGCACTACATTGCTCTTTCAGCCTATAAAAACAGAAATCAAGAGTGCCATTCATATTCTGTCACAGTCAACAGCCACTGAGTTAATGAACTTTTGAGAAAAGTCTCAGTAAGATGGCATACTGTTTTTCCAAGAATTACATTTTGCAAAATCCCTGCTAATAGTTACTAAACGGAGATCATCCACGCAAATACTTTTATTAAGCGGAAACTCTGATATAAATCTTTTCTATTTAACCACTAACCTCAAATGAATACAGCACATTGGAAAAAAATCTAGCTATTTTTTTTGAGTGGGTTACTTTTATTGGCATCACTAATGCTCCTCATTTTTTTTTCCTCTGCTTAACTTATCCACAAGCAACTTTTGGTCAATTTATTTTTTTTCTGTGAATAAAGAAGTGATCAGAATCCACAGCTGTAGGGTATTGAAGTTTGTTTCATCTTGATTTGTTTTATCTGGGATAGAAGAGACCTAGCAGAGTACCAGCCTAAGGCACTTTCCAAGTGCTGCCCATTAGAAGCTACACTAGGGTAGTGCGGTAACACTGTGGTTTCACTGATCATAAGGCAGGTTTAAGGCAGGATATGTTTGTGTAGAGAAAGATGAAGAAAGAGATGAAGAAGAGGAGGTGTTTTTCTATATTTGTTAAAAGTCTGCTGAGAAAATGGATTTTCTGAACAAATTGGCCAAAACTCCAAACCATTTTCAAAAAACCAACAACATATAATAAGAAAAAGTGTGTTCATTTTGCCAGTGTTCAGCAAATACTAAAAATGTGTGCAAATGTGCTCAAGGTAAGTTCAGTGTTTATTATTTTCATGCAATTTATATTCTTTTCTAAGAGAGGAAGGTGGTATAGTTGTTCCCAACTGAAATCAGTGAAATAATACAAATCTGCCCACACATATGTATGCGTGTGAAGAACGAATCACACATATTATGATGAACTCTCCACGTGGGAACTCACACTTGCAGAGGCCTGGGTCACACTTTGAGAAGATCTTCACATCCAGCATGTGGTAGGTTTGGTGTCAGATGTGTTTGACTTTCATCAACACGTCTTCCACATGTTGCAAGATTGACTCTTTGGACCTTCTGCTCACACAGGTAGTGCCAGTGCAGGGAATGTATCAGATAGGTGTATTAAATGCACATTGTATGCACATATGGATAAGGATGTCTTTAGCACCCATAAGTTCCCCAAGTTTTTATAATTAGTTTCTGGTTTGTTTGCACTGTGTTGTATTTCCTTTTCATTTTCTTGCTGAACAAATAACGTTGTGCTTTAATGATTATTGTTACAGAGGCTCATCATTATTAGGTGACCCAACAGTACAAATATGATACAGATTAGGTATGGGCAAATAATCACATTTATACTGAATTACACAGAGCATACATAACAAAACGTTTATGTTGGCTTCATACCTCTTTGAAGGCTTTCTGGCAGCTGCAGGTGCTGCAGATGCTACCTCATCTGGCACAAAGTTGGAGTGGGGTGGCAGAGAGCATCTGATCCTGAATAAGCAGGGAAGTGCAAAAAGAACCTTTCAGTACTTTTTAAACAAATTTGCAGACTATATTAGTGTTTCTTTAATTCTGTGGCAAAGATAATTTTAGAACAAGGTACTAAAATCTATAATCTGACCTGCTTTTTAAATAAGCTCTTCAATGAAAGAAAGTCAGCCTGTTTGGTCTTTTGTCCAGAAACCAGAGAAAAGAATTTACTGATTAGAAACATCTCATGAGACCATATATATAACAAAGTGCTTATAAACAACTTGCAGACCAAAGTCTACAATGACCAAGTCTACAATGTAGACCAAAGTCTCAAACGCTAACATTCACATCTGAGAAAACTGTTTTGGCTTTTAAGGCATCTATAAAGTGAGAAGTCACAAATTTCATCAAATCATTTTCTATGAATTGTATTCCTAGCTGTGCTCTAATTCTCTGTGTAACAATGTTTCAAACACTGTGTTTGATGTTACAAAAGGACAGAACTTGGTTCAAGATGGTAAGTAGATATTTATAAATGAGGCACCAAAGCACTTAGCTGTTCCATTTACAGACCTTAGAGTGAAATCCAAGAGAGTCAGCTAATCTCTTGTGCATCCTGCACAGGCATGGGGACACAGGTACATCTAGCATCCTGTGCAGAGATCTGCTTGGGGCCATTGGAGAAGTCAGGTCTGTGTTACACACACATTCTGAGGTGCACGGTGCACGTCTACCAAGAAGTTCCTCTCTGAGATCTGCAGCTTGTTCCCCCTGCTCCAGCAGTGGAAACTTGAAAAGATTCTCTTAAGTAATGGAGCAAGATTGCTGCTTTCCTTCTGAGAGTTAGTGACTGGACAAGGACAATTTTCACATAACAGCCTGGGGATTATAGCAGTTGCAAAGGAAGCACTTGATTAATTTTGCTTCTCAGCCTGAAAGAATCCTCATACCTCTCTGCCCCCTCCCAGGGAAGCGTCTCAGCCATCCTGCCATGCACTGGCTGAAGATGAAGATGAGGAGGGGGACAGGGAGGAGGTACACAAAGTGCTCATCCACCCTCATGTTGGAGATGGACCACTACAATTTCACAACCCAGTGAACCACACAAACCTCTCTCTATAGCCCAGTGCTTGATCACTCATATGGTAAAAAGAGGTATCCTGGATTTTGACTCCTGGGACTATTCTCTTTTATATTAAATAATAAAACTTAGACTGTCTGTATGAGGATTTGTGCATCCACCCCTGCCTCCCCGGCCTACATCCAAGCCACAGAGCGGGCAGCACATTCACGGCACCGCTGCAGTGTTTACTAGTGCTGCAGCTTCATTTCCACAGTAAATGGGTGCTGGCTGCACATTCCTGCAGTCACTTTGTGGCTCTGCAGCTGAAGTCGTGCCCCCAGAACCCTCAAAGATGCCCAGATGCAAAACCTTTTCTCCCTGTCTTGTGACCAGAGGTCACATAGCCATCATATGATGTTGCTTGGCATGCTCATCATGCTGCAGTGAGTTCTGGCTGTCGGAGATCTGGATTTACATGCTCTGCCCTTCCCTGATATTTCTTTAGGTTTATAAATTCTTTATGTGCTTGCTCGTAGGTTTGTGAAATGCAGTAGTTGTGATTGTATGCCTGTTCATACTTATACTAAGTATTTTGAAACAGGTAGGAGGTATTTATTTATTTATTTTGTCATTTACATAGTATAGATGGTGCCAGTTACACAGTAAAAAGCATCAAGTTTATGCCGTTGTCTGTCTCAGGAGAAACCTGGACTGGGAAATTATAATACAATCTTTACATCAGTGGGAGGAGGTGGCTGCAGTCCCACATGACAGGCAAAGCAGAAGATCTGGGGTTCAGATGACATTGGGGTTTCAGGATTAGCTGAACCTTTGCCCCTTTCTGAAGCCTCCCACTCAGATTTCAAGCCGGGAGGCTTTTCCCAACTCCCAGAGGAGTTAGAGCTGTTTCACCAAACCAGGATTCGCATTCTAAACTCTTGTGACCATTCGTGTTTATAATCTGGCAGGCTGACAAAATCCAGCATGATTTCTCCTTTTCTCTCCAGGTCTAGGCCATAATGGAATAGCCACCAGGCAGCTTCCATACTAGAGCTTCCCTACTTCTTATTTTAGAACAAAGACAAACACATAAATTTATCACTGATCTGAGCTGCGTCTTTGTGTGTCCCCCTCCATTCCTCTCTAGACTGGGGTCCTATCTCCAGCACATCTCTTTAAAACTCCGTGTTTATCTGGGTTTATGAATTGCAGCATCTTTCCCAGAGGGTGGTGCTTTCCCGAAGTTGTTTATCTGTCTGGGGAATTTGCATTAATCTCTCTAGGTGAACTGGAAATATAATATATAACACAGCACTGGAAGAAGAATCTCTTTCACTCTCTCTCTCTTGCATTCTCTATTTTTTTTATCACTCCCTGTTGTTCTAGCACCTGAGACATCTCAATATATATTTTTTGAAGTTTCCAGTTGTGCTATTACTATTTAATACAGATATTGTAGAAACATTTAAAGGATGGAGCAGGTGAGAGTTCCTGTCTCAATATCCAGTAAAAACTGCTCCTTGCTGTGGAAGCAAGTTGTTCAGCCAGTGGACTAAATTCATACATGTATGAAGAACATATGCGAAGACCTAATGCACAGGAGAGATCCGAAGCAGGAACTGTATTTAAAGATTCATATTATAAAAATGAACATACAAGCTCTTCCTTGGTCTCAGACAGCAATAACATCTGTCCCACTTTCCAGACTGCTTAATATACAGCTACATATGTTCATTAGTTGCCTCCTCCTTAGCTTGAAAACTTCCGAGGTAGTCAACTTTAGTCTCCCACATATACTCAGAAGTGGAAAGATGGGTGCTTATCTCCCACCTACACCTCTCTTTAATGACTTTAGCTGGATTGGTACTTGAACTCAGTTTGAAGTCCCTCAGAGAAGACTGAAATGTTAATTGTGGCCAGGGCCACGACAACCACATCTGAGTTATGGTAACACCGGGTGCATAATTGTTTAGTTGCTGGAATATTCACCCAGGAAGTGAGAGGACAGAGATTAAAGTTTTAATTAGCCCAGGGGAGTAAACATGCCTCTCCAGCATGCTGGCAGTTAGTATCAAACAACAGGATAACCTGGAAAAGGCAACATTCCCTGGGGGAGCTGAGGCAGTGGGCAAGCAGGAATGCCAGGGCTGGAAACAGAGGAGATTTGAGGCCCCAGATTTGGAGGGGCAGGACTAGTCTCTACTTCCAGGACTGCTTTTGTTCATTAGCTAGTGAGGGTCAGGTTTAAAATGCCTACACATTTCAAAGTACAGTTGTATAACACCAACTGCAGCTGTTCCTGATCACTGTTTTAGCATCAGGGTCCTTAATGTCTGTTCTGTTACTGGTAATATGGAGGGAAAAAAAAAAGAAAATGGAGCAATGCCTAAGTCACTTCCACTGCACTCATTGGCAGTGCTCGAGTTCCAGGGAAATCAAAAATTAAACTTAAATGAGGAACTCAAATCCAAAACATAAATTAATGGCAAAATTCTGACAGGGTTTATACTTGGACAAATCAGTTATGCTTCTGAGACATAACTCTGCTTAGTTAAAACATAGATCAATTAAAATGACACAGGACAGCTAGAGTTATTAGAACCATATTGCTGAAGATGTTTAGACTTCTAAAAAAAGTAAGTATAGGAAATATAGATATTCAACTTTCATTGATATCACTGGGTGCATTTTATAGCTACATACTTTTAGAAATTTAGCTTTAGGAACCAAGAGTAGAATATTGTTAATGGAGGTGAGGTACTGAAGTAAATGAAAATACTTGTGTGGGTATTCAGTCATAGTCACAAGATTAATACCAGTGATGGATCAAATTGATGAGTGCATTAAGTGACAGCTCTTAAATATCCATGAAGGTGGGTTTATTTTAGGGTGCCTCCTCTGCAGAGGAGGCATAAAATTAAAATTCAGTAGATAGGTGGAGAAGACTACTGGGAACCATAATTTAACTAACTGCTGTAAGAACAACCCACAGCTATCAGCCGCCTAATACCAGCTCACTGGTTCTCAGTTTGCCCTTCTAAAATTCATATGTGTTTTGGATATCAGCTAGCTCATATGATGTATAGTTTTTGAAGCCTGACCTGGCTACAGGAATAATATTTAAAAAATCTTAACTTGAATTCCCCATTACTTTTGCCAGATGAGAATTATTTTCATAGGAAAGTGTTCCTCAGTGCCTTCTAAATCACCATGTCTTTGTACAATATGTATGATAGGGTACATTGTAAATGACTTTATGCTTAATAAGATTCTGCAAAGCAGGACTTCTGATGAACTAAGTATCTTTTCTGGGGTTAAAAACATGTTTTCTTACTTAGTTTGGAATGTATTTTGTTTCTTATGATGAGTTCAGTTAAAGTATTCCTCTAAATGAATATTGTGAAGCAATGCCTATGTTTAGTATATAGATAAAGTTTATTGCCATCTAAAACTGCTAGTGTACTGTTGCTGAATCTTATGGTTTATTATAAGAATGTAAAAGGAGTTGTATGGCAGATAATTTTGAACTATTCTATTTTTTTTAATGGAAACCAGGTGTAAAAACTGTAAGAATAAATCCACACAGGGTGGCCTCTTGGACTGAGGCAATAATTCTAGTAAAACACCTGCTTAAATGTTACTCCTTAGTTAATAAGAATAGTACATAGAATGCACTCAGCCAAATAATCAGCTCAGTAACCTATGGCAAAGCTCCCAGATAAGAAAAAACCTTTTTTTTTTTTTTTGGTGGTGGAAAGCATCATATTGTTAAAGACCACAGTGCCGTTCTGCCCACGCTCTGTATAAGAAAGCAATATAGTAAAATGTTATGATAATATTTGCTCAGAGCTAGTAGTGAAGTATAAATACTTGCATATCCTATTAATATGCTTAAATCAATTGTTGAAAAGGTAATGTGAAAAAGGTAATTTGTTCATAATGAATTAATTTGACCTCAGAAAAGTGAATAGCTTTTGCCACTGACTTCTGAAAGGGCTCGAAGGAGAGCCTTCCCAGGGACAACAGTCCTTTCCATAGTACCGTCAAATTCCTTCATTCCAAGAAATCTGATGAAAATCCAAATATTCTGAAAATACTATTTAGAAGAGTCTAATAATCCAGCTGCTCTATGCACTGTACAGACATTTTAGATGACAATAACCTGGAATGTCTAATTAGGTTCTCGGTAACAGACATACTTTCATCTGTTCAACAATAAATTACAATGTATATCTGTTGAAAATTGATATGCAGAGAACTTATTATAGCTAGTATTTCCCATAGGTCTTCAAATAAGACCATACTTATTTGTCTTCAGAGGTCAATCACTTATAAGAGAATTAGACCCTGATAGGGTACACCCATGAATGTTGAGGAAGCTATAGCTGATGTTATTGCTAGGGCACTCTCAATTATTTTTGAAAGGTCGTGGTGATTAGAAGAGATGCCTGAGGCCTGGAAGGAGCCATATGTCACTCTAGTCTTCAAACAAAAAAGGTTGAGAAGGACCCAGGGAACTACAGACCAATCAGTCTCTCCTTGATCCCTGGGAAGGTCATGGAGCAACTATCCTGGTTACTGTTTCCAAGCACATGAAGTACAAGAATGCGATCAGCAGTAGTCCATGTAGATTCACTAAGGGACAATCATTCTTATCCATCTTGATGGTCTTTTGTGATGGAATGACTTCATCTTGGGATGAAGGGAGAGTAGTGAATGCTTTCGGCTTTGACTTCAGGAAGACTTTCAACAATGTCTCCCATAGCATCCTGATAGACAAGTAAATGAAGTGTGGTCTGGATGACTAGACAGTGAGGTGGGTTGAAAACCAGGTGAACAGCAGAGTTCAGAGAGTTGTGATCAGTGGCTCAAGGTCTAGTTGGAGGCATGTAACTAGTATTTTACCCGAGGGTTCAACACAGAGTGCAATCCTGTTTGATATATTTGTCAATGCTCTAGATGAAGGGACTTAATGCACCCTCAGCAAGTTTGCTGATACAAATCCACGCACCAGTATGAGCTGGGCATCAACTGACTGGAAAGCTGCTCTGCAGAAAAGGAGCTGGTAGGATCCTGGTAGGACCAGGATTAAGTTGGGCATGACCCAGCAATGTTCGCTTGCGGCAAAAAAAAAGTCCTACAAGCCCTGGGTTACAGTAAGAAGAGCATTGCCAGTAGGTCAGAGGAGGTAATCCTTCCCCTCTGGTTAGGCTACATCTGGAGTAGTGGGTCCAGTGTTTGCCTCCACAAGAGAGGAGGAGTACAAGAGAGAATTGGAGCTACTGGAGCTACTGAATGGTCACGAAGATAAATAGCAAAATGGAGCTTCTCACATCTGAGAAAGGCTGAGAGAACTGAGACTCTTTGGCCTGGAGAAGACTGAGGTGGAGGAAACCTTATCAATGCATATCTAATCAGAGGGTGTAAAGAAGACAGACAGACTCTTCTCATTGGTACCCAGCGCAAGATGTAATGGGCACAAAGAGAAACAGAAGAAATTCTGTCTGAAAATAAGGAAAAAAAATATTTACTGAGAGGGTAACAGAGCACTGGCTTCAGTTGCTCAAAGAGGATTTAACTCCTCTATCTTTGAAGATGTCTGGACAACTTGTTCTGGATGCCCTTCTTGAGCAAAAGAGTTGGCCAAGATGATCTCCAGAGGTCCCTTCCAAACTCACCCACTCAGTGATTTGCAGATTTCAGTATCTAAAAAAAAATAGAGCAATTCTCACCCTCTCTTTTGTATGACATATAGCTACAAATTTCATTATTATTACTTTGTACTATAATAGTTATGTAATGCTTCACATTCAAAAGATCTATATGAATTAAATTTTAGACATATGTTTGATAGCAATTTTGAAGACAAAATTATGAAATCTGCATTGGAATAGTTACAAGTATTTCAACGGTCCTCAGTGGATGAAAATTTATCTGAATGTGGTCTGAATTAGAAGTTCAAGAAAAAACATTCGCACTTGACTAATTTACTGTGCTTTCAATGTTAGTTTTTATTGACAAGAGGAAATAATTTCTATGACTTTCTCACCAGTGCTCAGAGATTTGACATGATAGATAATTAAGCACAAAATTTTAGAATGACCAGTAGTGGATCAGATCAAAGTACTATGATGTCCTTCATTGGAGTCAGTAGTGGATGCCTCGAGGAAAGATAGTCATACTGTGGTACTTTTTCTTCAAACTTTTTGCAGCCTATAGATTTCTTGAACTACCAGTAGTATCTTTGAAAAATAAAGCCTTGGATATATTATTTTTCTATATTTTTTTTCCATTGGTGTTAACCATTTCAGCTTTTGTAGTGCTGTATGACTTAGTTAAACATGGTGAGTATAAATCTTTCTTTTTGCTTTCAAACTAATTATTGATATCTTTATTTATTGTTCTCTAGTTTTATGTATAAGAAAAATAATAATTCTTCTGTCATCTATGATTATCAATAATGACTTCTTTTTTAGACTGACAACTTAAACTATTTAATCTCTATTAGAATGGAAACAAAACTGTATTTTTGATTATTATTGTTGCTTCTATGATTTATAAACCTATATTCTTAAGTTACTCTGTTCTTTTAAATAAATGCAATCAGAACAGCAAATAATTATATGGATTATCATAGATTTATAGCAACAGGATCATAATGATTTCTCTTTTATTCTTTATTCCTATTCTGAGACTTCCTCTGTTTAGCTTTCTAGTCAGTAGTGAGTATTGAATAGATCTTGCAGAGACTCTTTCCACAGTAATAATAGCTAATTTAGAGACAAGAATTGTATAGGTTTAATTAGGCCTGGTTTTGTTTATGATCTTGCATTTATGAGCAATAAATTTCTCCTGACACTTTATAATCCACTTGATAAGTAACATGAATATTCATTTTTAAAACCTTGAATTATACACAATTGTAATTTCCTTATAATGTACTCCCTTTTCAAGACTGTTTATTATTATACTGAAGACCACAATCCTCATCACAGATCCCCGATGAACGCTCTTTCTTGCAAAATCAGATCTTTATTTCTACTCTTTGTTTCTCTACTTTGATAAGATCGGAAGCTTTGAGGGGCTATTCCCTGCTACAATGGTAGCTTGGTTTCCTTGGTAGGAATGTTATAATAACTACTTGAACATCTCCACTCACCACACTGCCCATATCTACCTGCCCTTGAGCATCTGCTTTTCAGAAACTTTTCAGTAAATTTGTGAGGCATGACTTCTGTGTGCAAAGTGATGTTCCCTGTTACGGAATGTTTACCATGTTTTTGTTGCTTTTTTTTTTTCTTTCCTAATACAAGCATAAGACTTCCTAGTCTGCAGTTCCCTGGATCAATTCTGAAAGGCTTTTAAAATTCTTTGACACATTAATCATTTTTCACTATTGTGCTATTGAAATTATTTTAAATACTAAAATTATTTGTTAAGGAGATTCCAGCTCCCTTTGCAAAACCATTTATTTTGAATTTAATTACTGCTGTGTTCAAAGTAATACCGGTGTGTCTTTAAGTGTACTGTGATATACAAGGCAGAATTCAGATTTCTACATCATCTCTTCATAGTAAAAACAGTTGTGAAATTCCACTTTATTTACAGCACTTATCTTGTCTCGCTGAAACATCAACCAAGCAGTTTTTCTTTCACAAATGAAACAGATATTTGTAATCTGGTTAGTCATTACAGTCATATTCTTGCAATCTGTTAACTGAGGTGAACTGAGAACACAGCTGAATTAATGACTTCACCTGTGTTTACTTCAGTGGATTTGTAATAAGGATTCACTAATTATAGTGAGTTGGATACTTGCATACTCAAAGATTGTTGAAAATGATTGAGGTCTGAGAAAGTAAAGATCCAGTTTTCAGCCAGGAAAAAAAATTCTTTTGCTAAATTCTCACTGTTTCCTGTTTTGATTAGACTTGAAGCATTTGGGTTCACTGGTTCTCAAGAAAAGCAATAAATTTCAGGATCAAAATATTAGGATTCGCATTTTATTTATGAAATCATAAATTTTGGTCTCTAATCAAAACTCTCTGTATGTCTACTATTTGTTCTTTCTGTGGCATTATTCTTAATTCCAGAAGGTTTTTTTTCCCCATTTTTTTGATTTCCGGAAACACTAGTCCCAGTAGCTGCTATCATCGTCTATCCTTATAAAAGTGCGCATGCTGTCATCAGCTGCTTTTAGGGAAATTTAATTGCATAAACTGGCCAAGACAGCTCAGAAAGTCTACACCGTAGTGCGCTGCCAGGGGGAGAACAGGCCTTGGAATTGAGAATGTTTTTGCTGGGCTGATGGAAACTTGGCATGTTGCGTGATAACTTAAAGTTAATGAATACTGGTGGAAAACTCCTAGCAGTAGAAAGTAAGCCAAGACTGGAGCTTTAGTAAACAAGCTGCTCTTAACAGAACTGCAAAGGATCCGAAGGATGGGATAACTGCTGGTCAATGCAATTTCAAATTCTGACTGTGAAGAAGGCCCAAGCCAGAGAAGAGATCTGCAATGTTTCTGTCCAGTATATGTCACCAGCAAGGTTTCCCAGTTCTCTTTTTACCCCTGTCCTCCCTGACAGCATGAGGATAGCTACCACCATCCTGCAAGGTGATGAAGACATGCTGTAGGCCAGTTGCTTAGGGACTACTTTTTGGATGTTAACCCTGATACACACATATACAAAAAAGACTCAGGTACCCAAGTGCCATTTGAGGTTGCTAAGTCATGCATAGCCTCAGAATGCCTACTTGGCTGCCACTTAGCTCTGGAGGGGCTGATAATTACAAGTACTGAAGCTGCCATGACTAAAATTTCTTCCATGTCTGAAGGTTTGCTGCTGTTCATTTCTATTGCCAAAATATCACAGGTGAACATCTTTAGCTTAGGCATTACACATATTTGGGTTAGGTAAATTAGACATCATTCTGTCTGGCTGGCTTTCGGGGCCTAATCCAGTCAGCAGACTCAAATCAATTCCCCCTTTAAAGCGCTACCAGACAGTGTAATGCTTTGCTCACTTTTGTGATTACAGCATTATTGCACAGTTAATTTCCTCCTCTGCTTGAGGGATTTCTTTATCGCTCACCTTAGCAAGCAGATGAAGAGGCGTTTACTGTGACAAAGGGCTGTGTCAAATAGCAGCTGTGTGTGGGCATGTCTCAAACATCGAGGCAGGATGCTCAGCAGGAAAACAGACTCGTGCTTCAGTCAAAATAGGTAGTATTCACTAGTAAGGGCTTGGACTCTTATATTTCCCATCCCATGTGAATATTCGAAGCATGCAATGAAAAGAGTTTCGACACTCTGATACATATTTTATTGCAGAAGGCTTCTATAGGAAAGAAAGTGTCCTGCTATGAAATTCTAAGTAATCTGAAAACTGAATATCCAGAACACATAGACTAAAATTCCCTCCCAAAGTCAGAGATGAGGGCTTTAACCATCTAGCTATAGAGTAAAGCAGGAATATAGAAGAGGTTTCAGGAACCTGTAATTAGGGACAGGTGTTTTCTTCTGGGTCCATCCAGGGTTGTTAATGCAAGTGCACTCTCATTTGCTTCAGGCAGAATAAAAGAGAGCAGCTCAAATAAGGCAGGCTGTCAGCAGGAGCCAGGCTATGATGTTTGCAGCGAGCTAAGGAGTTGTCCCACACACTGGTTTGTTGTCGCAGGTGGGCGGGAGGAGGAATCTCCAGCTGGGGAAGAGAGAAAATATGTGCTCCTGGCCTAACTTTAGGAAGGTGCTCAAAACTAAAAATACCTCATAAGGGAGGTTCTTCCGTTTATTCCAGAACTCTGAAATTATTCCCCAAATGGGCTTAAAAGCTCTGGATGCACCTCCACCCTCCTCTGGCACAATCCATTACCTGAGCAGTTATCTCAGCAAGTATGTCCTGTTTCTTGCTCACTCAGAGTCCAATTCCGGTCTTTTTGTATTATCAAGTTGCCCCTTAATGTGGCAGGATTAAGACTGGAGACTGCATAGGCCACCTCTGCTGTCCCTGGTGCATATAAATGGGCTGTCCTCTCGCCTGTACCCTGCACTCAGAACCGATCTTCCTCCCTAAACCCCCTCTGCTGTCTCTCACACTCCGTCCTGGTTGCCATTTTTTTTACCTCCCTTTTACCAGCTCTGGTCTATGTCTGATCCTGCACTGGGCCATTTTCCGTAGGTTTAGATGATTTGGTGGGTTCTGTCAGGGCCAGAGGAGCCTGCGAGTGGACAATACAGGAATGGGGATGATTTGGAGTATATCAGCACAGCAACAACCAGTCAGTTACTTAGTCAAGGAGCTGCAGCCCCAGGTATATTGATACAGCTGCTTGTGTACTTGCTCCCTAACCCAGTTCAGTCAAAGTGAGACTTTACTTTGAACAGGTTAAATATCAGGTAATCTAGATTGTTTGGACCAAACCGAGTTAGAAATTCTATTGTATTAGTAATTTTATCCTGGCAGATACGCAGGGTGCAATCAAAATACGATGTGGAGTTTGGAATAAGTCGAACAAGATGACTATACATTTTGACCAGGTTTAACTTTAGCCAGGAGGGAAACTGTAGTTAGCCTGTCAGCAAGCTCTTTGCAGACATGAGACTAAACTTCCCTAATATTAAGGAATTTCAGAGAAAAGTTTCATCCTGGATTGTATTCTGAGGGTGTATTTGGGGTTTTGGAACATCCAGATTAACAGTGCATCAAAATTAAAAAGGAAGGTTTTTGAGGTTTTTCCACAGGAAGCACTAGGTACGTTTACTGAAGGTCACCTGATACATATTTTATTGAAGGCAGAAGCTTTTCCAGATTGTCATTGTTATTTCAGCTTTTGCATGTTTTCCTCCATTCTGGGATGTGGAGCAAAGAAATTGGTAATATGAATGTTACAAAAATCAGAGAGAGAAAAAAAAAAAAGAGAGGAAAAAATAAAATTATTCACAAAATTTTCTCTTTTCTATCAGAAGAGGAGAGTAGGAGTGGAGTTTTCTAGGTGGTCTGATAGAGTCATAGGCTGTGATTTTTCTAGATAGTAAAATTTGCATCTATATTGCTAAGACAAAGCTTCAGATTACCTCTGTTAAGAGTTCAAAGGGAAAGGAAAAGAAGGGACTGTAATAAGGATATGCTTATTTCCTTTTAGACTTGAGTCATCAAAAGGAAGTTAAAACCTAATTTCATTTGGGAGGTCAGACCAATTCCTCTGTGGCAGAAGTGAAAACTAACACATGCTTTAGACTTTGGTTTCATTTAATTGGGAAGTGACTATATGACCATGAAAACAGAGCTTTAAATCATTTAATACCTTTGTATACTAATTAAGTGGAAGCTGGTGAAAAGAGAGCTTTCCTCTTCATATTAGCTGCAGAAATAAAAACATTTATAACATTAATAGGGCTAATTTCTTTAGAATTAAACTAGACTGTTGCATGTTTAACTCTAAAAAGCTGTGGTAGGGTACAGATAGAATTTATTCCTAAATTAGATAAACAATTTTACTAGTAAAAACATTGTATTTTCTTTAAATTGATCTTTTTAAAATATTGCTCCAATGAATTTGATTTTAATTGGGTTGAGCCTAAGTCTTATAGCATCCCTGTGATACCACAGAGCAGTTTAATCTGGCTTTTGTTTTGCTTGTATTTGACATAAACAATTGAAATGACTTGTTTTCTTCTCTGTCAAGTTACTCTTAGTTCCCTTCTAAGGATAGACAGCGATACATAATTTAAACTTAGCTTTTATTCTAATAATTTTTGTTTTTTTTTTTTGTAGAGGTAAATATGCACGCCAATCATCATCATCATATCAGAAGCCTCTGACATTCAGTGATTGTTAATCTTCTGCATTCTTTAATTTGCCACAGTTCATTGGCACTATTATTGATATTGATAGCTTTTTTTTTTCTAGACATTAAGTGAGCTATTCATCAAGAGAAAGGCAAGGCTGCAACTGAAAGATAAAACATCCAGATCACCAACTTATTGAGCATTTTACACCTGAAAATGAGCTGGAACACACTGAGGCCACTGGTGTTTTGATACCTGGATGTGCCAGGACAGTTCCCAGAGTGAATATCAGAACATATAAGGGTGCACGTTTGTTAAAATCTCTTTTTCTTTTTTTTTTCTTTTTTTTTCTTTTCTTTTTTTTTTTGTCTCCTACGCTAAGGAAGAGACAGCTATGAACAGACGGAAAGAGAGAGACAAAGGCTGGTTAATTCAGTGACCACTTTTTTATTAAAAGGAGACCATTCAAATGTGGATCAGGAATGTAACTTAAACCTCAAAACATAATCAGCTGTTACCTAGGTATTTACAGAGTTCCTTAAACGGATTTTTTTTGATATTCTAACATGGTAGCCACATGAATCCATCTTCTAGAATGATGAATCACACCATATGGAGTCATTCTATCTTACGTTTTAAAGATTAGAGAGTCTGTAATGCCCAAAATGCTTAAATTCAAATTGCTTTTCATGAGCAATTTATTTATCATTCATTAGACAGTAAATAAAATTCATTCTTTTCTAATATACCTATTATTCCTTTCCCTACAAAAAGGAAATATAAGATGTTGATACCTGATATCTTCCTCTGATATAGTGTTACTTTCCCTTAAACAATTACGGGCTGATAACTAGCTCTCTTCTGTGATGTATAGATTCTTTTTTTTTCACTATGTTCGAGCAGATTATCCACAAATGATCCAGAATTTAATCATCTGTCTCAGGTGTCATGGATAACTCAAGTAACACATCCTGTTATTCTGTCAGTGCTTAGAGAGGTCCTGAGTTTGGTAGTGGTTTAGCTACTATGTAAGCAGAGTATGGTGTATTTATGGTTCAACAATAATAATAAATCAACAATAAAGCATGCAGCAAATCAATAGCAAATCAAATAGCAAGAGAACAAACAAACAAGTAAATTTGAGTGAGCTGGTAAACCCAGACACAGTTGCGTCATTGCATGTGTGTATCCATACACACACACCCGCAAGTGGAAGACTGACAGTTCTAACGAAAACTCTTCAGATGTTTTGTTACATTTTGGCAATAACACCAATTTGAGAGAGAAGACTTTCTCAGCAGCTTAGGTGTGCTACTGATGTTCTACCTGAAAATGAGATATATTAACTCCTCTCAGGTGCTCCAATGAACAGCTAGAGGTACAGAGAAAGGCTTGAGCCCAGCCATTGGCAATTCTAACTTCAAGAAAACTCAAACCATTAAAACATAGTGTAACATCACATAAAGATCTATTGGCATTTGTCAGTATGGGAACATCATGCCACAATCTGATGATATCAGTTACAGAGAGCTGTGAAGTTAGGGTCACTTAGGACCAAATCCAACAAATATGTTACCATCATTTTAACAGTTCTGCAGAGCTGTCCTTCTAGTTAAAACTGCTGCAATTGTGGGTAGTAAACCCATTATCACATAATTTCCAAGATATTTAAAGAAAGTTTGAAGCTAACAAGAACTTGTCTGAATATGAAGGAAGAAAAAATCACACATCTCCAACTAAGAAGACTGATGTATTTATTTTTACAACAGAACACTGTTTTTGCATTTTTTTCCTATTACAGTTATTGATGAAAAATGCTAAAAGTCTGTCAGCTCTGTGAAGATCTCTTTTTCTCTACAGACATCTTCTACTACTAGCAGTTGGCCAGGAATTCCAGCTATGACTTTTCTAAACTCTGAGTGATAACCACCCTCAAAATCATTACTACTATTAAACTTAGGGTGTAAAACAGAAATGAAAGTTGCTGTTAGTGGATATTCATCACATTGGACTTGATATTGAAAGTAGTTGGAAGATAAATAGTGTGTAGGTCTTCATATGATGAATAATAGGACATTTTGATTGTTGACTTCTGGGTAATAATAGTTAAATTTATTAGATAAGGAAAAGAAAGATTTTTTTCATTTTGTATACTATGCAGAATATTGACAAATACGTCTTCTCTGCATTCATGAAGAAAACTAGATGATATACTCTTGCCATTGATGATGATTGAATTCCAAAAACACCTAAATTTCCAACAGCACCTAAAGATTACAGTAAACAGGTCTAACTAAAAATTTTGTCTATAAATCAGATGCTATGGATAATTCAGATCTTACCTATCATCTGTCTGTGTTACTTTCTAATAAAATTGAGAAGGCATAAGGATTTTCAGCAAATGCAAGAAACTGACTGTTTATAATAGTTTTAAAAAGAGAAAAGGAAGCGAAAAGGAAAAAGGGAAGATCCAATTTATTCTAGGTATGTTCTTTTCATTCTTAAATAAACTGGTGGGCGTCTAATTAAAGTTTAATAAACAATCAAAAGAATATAAAGAGAATCCTCTAATACAATCGTGATGCATTATCTTTAATATATATACTACATACATATATATATACACAATACTTAATACCATCATTTTAATGTGATTATAATTTTCATATATATATAGAGAGAGAAAGAGATTTTTATATAGGTACAACGGACTTTAGTAATATATCAATTAGTATCATATAGTATCACATTTTAGTAAAGAAACTTAAACGACAAAAAAAAATGCAGTGCATAAGATAGCTATGCAATAAGGACAAAATCAATTTATGCTTTGTCAGTCACTACTGGATGGGTATGTTTGGGTGTGACTCCTTCAGGAGTCATAATTTGGCCTTATATGACTCGGTTCTTATTAGACACTTATCTTCACTTCTACTTCATTTGAGCTCAGGCAGAATACTATAATACAATTCAGTGCATAGAAGCTAAATCCAAGTGAATGTAGATGCAATAGTTAACAATGAGGACAATTAATCATTAGACCAAGTTCCCACGGTACACAGTAGCCTCCTCTTCAAGTAATATTTTTAGATCAATACTTGGTATTTTTCTAAAAGATTTGTAGTAGTTCAAATAAGTCATGCAGTGTGAATCAGTCCAGAGAGCTTTGCAGGAGGTCAGACTGAAAGATCACAGCATGTTATTCATCCGCTAATGACAGTTTACTTACTAATAGCATCTGTACGTAGGATTCCATGCTCATTTTAACCCCTTTTGCTGTCTGGAAGCAAAAATAAAAATTGATTTGCATGCTGCTACTTTTAACTGAGGATGACTGATTTGCTGTTGCTACTTGCAATAAAAAAATCAAGTGCTGGTGAAGTTAATGGCAAGACTCCCAGACCAAAAAGCACATTGGATAAAGGCCACTGTGAAATCATTCATCTTTGAAAGAAGCCATTGAGCCTTTTAACACAGGAATGAAGGATATATGAGATAGTGGTTCACATACTTAACAGGAATTCGCCTCTGTAGAGGTGATAATTTCTAAATATGTCTTGGCTTTCTGAAATATATATATATATACACATAAGGATGAATAACATCATCTTCATTTATGAAATATACAAATACTTCCTGACTGGTTACATCATTGTGATTTTTTTTCCTTTAGAAAATGAAAGCCAAGAGTTGCTTCAAACAAGCAGAAATAAAATTATAGTGACATTAAAGCTGTGCTGTTAAGTTTTCAAAAGTCAAGACACAGGCAAGAATGCATATGAATTCTTATTTTGGTCCCTTGTGAATATGCATTATTAAATTATTTTTAATATTCTTACAAAGCACCATATCTCGTGTGTGAATCTACATTTTTGGAAGTGACTTGTAATGAGTGAAAGAAAGCTGTGAAAACCTATTTACTAAGTAATGTCACATCCAATTGCAAAATTGGATATCGTTATTATGACATATATGTGTAATTAGTCAATATGGATATTTAATTTTGTGCTGACTATCACGTGCAATTACAAATTGAATAATCTTACAAAACTCTGACCAAAAAAATACTAGCACCTGAGAAGATGTAAAGTTCTCCTTCTCTCTCTTTCTTTTCCTTTTATTTTTTTTTTTGGAAACATGTCCTAGAACATGTCCTAGAACATGAAGTGAGTTAATATAGAAACATCTCAGGTCAGATCTTATACTGTACAAACCGTGATACGGAGTGAGTAGCTCGCACTTATGCTGAACATCAACTTCTCTATACAGTGCTGAAATTTGCATTGCTTAGCATTATCTGCCATATGTTGAACACATCCTGACTACATTTAGACCATCTTGTGCATTTCTACACAGTAACCTTTCTGTAACTCGTATTTATTTTCTTGATCCTTGAATATAAGCCTTTCTTAAAAAAAATGGTCCAGGTTATAGCAATAGAAAGACATAACTTAGTATCTGCTGAACGGTGAGGTGAGGTTACCTGTGGTGAGGTCACCAGGAGGTATCTGGTACTTCTGGATGACACTATCTAAAATCCTGTACACCTACTGGTAGCAACTACCTATCTGTACATACAGAAACCTGGCAGGAACATGCAACATGTTCCTGCTGATGCTCTGATGCACTCATAAGTTGTTCCAAAAAAAGTCAGCATTTTTAGTCAACTATCTCCTAAGTACGCTCTTTCCACACAGTGCAGTGTTGGCACCCGCGCTCCGTGGACCATAGGTTGAGAAGAACTGAACTTATGTCTAAAATAGCTGTACTGTATATTTTCTTATTTGCAAGGAAAGCAATTTTCCAGTGAGGAATTTTATGTCGTGTAATTGTTACTACTCTCCCTGTATCTGTGTATCTGTTTTGGTGCTAATTAGCAGGTGGCTTTTTTTTTTTTTCAGATACATATTACCTGGGGTTGAAGTTATGAGAGGAGAAAAGAGAAAAAAAAAAGAGAGAGAGAGAAAAGAAAAAGAAGAAAAGAAAAATATTCTATCAAACTCTCAAACTTCACTTCTAAGAGCCATGACCTTTAGTTAGAAGACCATTAACTTAAATATCACTCCAGGGTGATGATTTTTCAAAAGACAGGAACTATGATTCGCAATGTAAGAATAGGGGCTTGACTGTTGTGCTGTTGTCATTGGAGATTGCAGCAGGGCACAAAATTCAGTCTGACATTGAATTATTCTTTTCAAGATAGGCCTCACACACGGTCGGCAGCCAGACTGAATGCAGAGTGTTTTTACGCTCTCCCATGAATTTCTAATTGGTGGCTAATGATGGATTGTTACCTGAGCATAATGAAGTTGTTTTCCTTGGGGTTATAGTGTGAGCAGACATCTGGTAATCTGCATGTACAAGGGAAATGGAGTCATAACAATTAGTGTTAGGTTATAGAATTATTTTATGTCAACAAATACCTTTTCCTAAAGATCATTTTGTTGGTATTTAATTTTGAACAAATAACAAAATCAATCCTGCTGAAAACAAGATATTAGGTAGAGTTTTTTGTTTACACTATGCACCACACCAGCAATGCAAATTGTCTTCAAGGGGAAGGAATATTCTATTTGCATCTGCTTTAAGTCTGTCTCATATTGCCAGAGTAGTATAAAGGGGGCCTTGGAGAACCCTTGAGGAAAACTTAGAAGTTGTTGAAGGAAAATACACATTCATGTTGGTTTTCATAAGATACAAAGCCAAACTTAATAATATTATCTTTCATCTTTTCTTCACAGAGGTAAGGTATAGGAAGTACAACACAAGCAACTATCAAAACCAAAAAGGATTTGGAATTGAAATGTCACCCAAGTAAATAGTCATGAACATCATCATAAACTTCTGCATAAAAGTCTGTTTGCTTTCTTGCTGTAAATAGCTATCTGTAAAGAACAGGCAGCACAATGCTGAAAGTGTGTGTCATGTCTGGTTTGATGCTGAAATTACACTATTTAGTGATTATGGAGCACATACCTGAAGACATATTGCCAGAGTATAGGATTTCACTCAATAATATAATAAAATATGCTAGTAAAACAACATCAAAAATATTTATTTCAGAAAGAACTGATTAGAAAACGAATATATATGAAGATTCATTTCTCCTTTCTCCGATGAAAGTGAAAAGCAAAATGTGTGCTTTCTGGAAAAAAAGATGACTATCAAATCACTGAAGTTTGGTTTATGTGGAAAACAGTCTAAAATTAAATGTTTTTCGGAGTTTGTTACTTTTTTGTGCAGAGAAAATTAAAAAAAATGAAAAAGTAAACTTTTTTTTTCTAAAATTTTATTTGCTGCAAAAATAGCTTGCATAAAATCAAATACACCTCCCTCTGTTAAGGTATTTTAACTTTTCCCTTCCCACAAAAAAGCCTAAACACTCACACACTGAATTCTAACTTCCAGACTTAAGAAGCAGAGTAGAAGTGATGCCATGATATGAGGTGCAGCATAAAACCAAATCTTTTATGCAGGTGAGAATAAAAATTATAATCTTTTTGAGGTAACTGTTTCAGACAAAGTGAGTCAGATACATTCCACGTGTGGTTTATTATTTTGTGTTTAACTAAGGTGCACTAGTGTCTTTTTTTTTTATAGATATAACCTCTGTTTTTTTTTCTTAATTCGTGTGTGTTATTTTTGAATGTTATTAAATAGTGGTTTTAGTTACACACCTGAGGTTACTGCATTTCAGCAAAATATGAAACGCTTATTAAGTAAACTGTCTATTAGTTATATTACAGTCCTTGAGGACAAAATGTATACTGTGCTCCAAGTAAAGTTTATGAATAATATATAGCATGAATATATGGTAGCATTTATCTTGGTTAAAAGAAATGTAGAGTCTATGATATTGCAACAATTTGCATAAATTACTGGTACATCTTTTAACACCTACTTTTTTTAAGTATTTGCATTTTGAAACCACTTCCTCCTGCTCCCATAACCTCTCATCATTTTGTTGCCAGTACTGTGTAATGCCTAAGAAAACCCATCCCCAAACAACCTGCTTCTGAATTATGGAACTAAATTTCCAACCACAATCATGTTTGGTCATGTCAGGCAGTGCAAAGCAACATAGTTAGAGATGCATCTTTTTATTCTATGTAATCTCTCTCTATATATATATATGTATTCTAACATATTGAGCACAATAAAGGGAGAGTTATTGGAACTGTAAGGACTGGTCATGAATATCCACAAAATATACAGCTACATAGATGGCTGTTCACCTAAATGCTCAATATTCCCTTTTTAGAGAAGTTCAGTGACACCAAAGCAACTAAGACGACCTTCTGGAACTGATCATACCAATCCCAAGAATTCTAGTTCAAAATCTGTTTAAAACAAGCCCAAAATCTCTTTGCAGAGATGATTGTTTCTTCCTCAGAAAATAGTGAGACAAGCTACCTGAGCATAAGATTAAAAGAAATGCCTCTACAACTGACATGACCCAACATGCTAGAAAATAATAAATGCAGTTTGGTAAGTCGTTTTGTAAGAGCTCAGATCTGGATTTTCAGATGCTCGCTTCATGTTTTACTTGGCTCAGACAACTCTGCTTTAAAGTCTTATGCCATGATGGAATGATAATTGGGTGTTGATGAAAAACATCAATCATCATTGAATTGTGATTTGAGTTACATTTGTTTTAAAGCTAAACTGTAAGATGTTGTGAAATAAACCATATGGGCTTGGTGATTGCATTTTAAAAGCTCTTTCATTTCCAGTCCAAGTGTGAATCATTCCCTAAATCAATATAGTTTATTGAAAATCTAGGATTACCTAAAATGGTTTTAAAGGGTTTTCCAGTAAAAAAAAAAAAAAAAAAAACACCTTTCTAGTATATATCTCTTTTTGTTCCATATTCTCCCTAATGCTTCTGCTCCCTTACAGTAGACATTTTTTCACCTTTCCTACTGGGACAAGCTAGACTAATTTTGAGTTTTGTAGAGCAACAGTTTTTGTGGAAGTGTTCTATTATCAGTAATTTAAATGATTCATCTGTAAGGAAATAAAAATGATAAAGTTGCTCAGAGTTTCATTGACCTCTTAGGCTTAATCACATCAGTTACTTGAGCTCATTGGAAGAAGAATCTTTTCCCATGGTTGAAAACAAGTATCTAATTACATTAAGACATTGTATAAAGCTCAGACTGCCTTATGTATGAAATTATTTTGCTTACTACATCCATGATATCCAGTGATTAACACCACAAGTGCTGTTGATGAGGCAACTGAGGCTTCTCAGAGGACTCTGTCATTGCAGACAACGCTGAAGTCTCACCAGTAATGTTATCACAGTGTAGTGCATCTGGTATGGGGGGCAGTACCCACACTGGGCAATACGGATGCTGGTGTGGAGCCCGTAACCTCTGGAGACACATTTTGTCTGACTACCACTTGCGTTGCTTTCCTCCCTCTGTGCTGGGACCGCAAGGAGTACGCTGTTTTGTCTTCTTTTGGATTATAGGCATCAGAGAATGAAACTTAGACTAACGTCCAGTGAGCAGAGGTGGGGGTAGGGGAGGTGGTTGTAGTTTCGTCTTTTTTTCTTTTTACATCAAGATCACATACATATGATGGGAGGATAATAAAAGGAGATCTCTGTGTGTTGAAAGGCACAACACTCAGATCTGAAGGACACTTTGTTTCCTGAAGAAGTTAGGTGTGAAGAGGAAGGATTTTCACCTCAGGGTTTTGTTCTCCTATGTTCCTAGGCTATGGAAATGAAACTTAGGTGCAAAAGCGAGTCAGGAAGTTTATGACATTGGACCTTGGTAGACCAGGTCCAAACGCAAAAGCAACTTTGTGACAAATGAGATAAAGAAGTATATAGGAATTAGTAAGTAAACAACTATTTTTGAAGATGTTAAGAAAGAAGTGAAAGAAGCAAAATGGTGATACAGCAGTAATCTCTTCCTTTCTATTCTTTATTGCAAAATGCCTTGGAACTTCACTCTCTTTCTCCTTACAACCTTTGTTATCCAACTTTTCTTGTTCTCACTGCAACACCTTTCTTTAACTACCTCCTTTGTTACTGTGTCCATATTTTTCCACTTCGCAAGTACGATCAACATGCATGGGAATGCGCGGTGCAGACTGCCGGCTACAGCCCCTCTCAACTCCAGAAAATACTGTTAATTCTTTCATTCTTCTACCTCTCTCCCCTAATGAACACAAGGTACTCAGAAAAGTATGAAATTAATTAATGATTTCTCATGGGACTTATGCCCAGTTTTACTTTATTTACAGTTTGGAATAATATCAGCTTGGGACAGACAAGGAGCCTGAAGTTACATGAAGGGTCATGTAAATTGGAACTTCTCAGTTCTTCAGAATACAAAGATTGCCTGCTCGTTCTGTTGGAAAAAAAAAAAAAAAAAAAGCTGAATAATTTGCACAATACTGCCAATTTTGCCTTCATGGATAAACAAATAAAAATGAGTCTTAGTTTCTGGCATTCACGTACTACTCTAATTTTCCCAGTTGGTCTCTGTGTTTGCCTGCATACAATGAGTCTTAGTTTCTGGCATTCACATTCTACTGTAATTTTCCCATTTGGTCTCTGTGTTTGCCTACATGCAGGAGAGTGGGTGCCATGTTTTAGGTCTTTAGGAGATTCAGCCAATGTCAAAGTGCAGTAAAGTCCTAAATATTGTCAATATCAAGTGCATAAGACCATTAGAATGACTTAAAGCTAGCAAGCCCAGTTTTCCATCACTTCAGACCAGCTTGTCCAAAGGGGTCAGCTTCTGTCTTAAGCACAACAAAAATATTTTGAAAAATGCTGAGAAACTAGCAGATCCAACTGACAGAGCTTTCCAAGATACCTAGCCAAGTGCTAAGCTTTTCACATAGTGGTCACTTAATCCGATCCAAAACAGAGGTTGAATATATAAATAAATTATACCCATTTTGAATATATGTCTTAAATGTTTTGCTTTGTTTCATAAATATGTTGACCTCCAAGATTTTTCCAACATGAAGGGATTTTTTGTTGTTAAAAATAATTCCCAACTTTGTATATTAGGCTTACTTCCATGCCTTGGAGTGAACTTAAAATTTTAACTTGAAAATAATTTCTTAGTTATTCTCTAAAGGCATAAGAATATAGTTTCTATGCCTAGACATGTTAAGCCTTGGCAATTCTGTTTTTATTTATCTGAACTGGATTTTATTGTATTCATTTAGATCATATTATCTTGCTTGTGTAACATAAGCAGTTTATTTTTTCAAGTGGTATGTTAAACCAGACTAGCAGAGACATGATTTCTATTACCTCCTTTATAAGAAAAAGGAACATATGGAGATGTAATCTATTGTGATTTCTTGCAGTGATATTAGAGATCATGTCAATGACCTCTAGAAGAATTTGCTCTGCTTTTACCAAAAATCACTATATCCTTATTATGCTTGTCTTTTATGCTATGAATAGTAAGAGTTTAAGTCACTTTTAATTACTCTGAAGCATGATTTTAAAAGGATTTTTGGATAGAAATTTGGCCCAAAATGCTGTTTCTAAAAATATCATTAAAGTCTTAGGGAATTCTGCTGTTTTTCAAAGTTTTAACAAATGACATCTCTGTATGTCTCCCAAATATAATATAACAAAGTAAATCATCTGCAAACTTTTCAGATGTCCTCTTACACAATCTTCATTTTCTTGAAACACATCCTCCTAGTAAACAGCTAAGCCAGAAAAGGAAAGGAGGAAATGGGAAGGGAAAAGACAAGCTGTTTGAAAAACATTTGCTTCTTTCTGTTGGAACCTGCATAAAGTGCTTGGCCTGTCTCCCTTAAACACAGACAAAATGCCCCTGGCTATTAAAATCCAATGTGTTAGCATATACTAGGAATCAGGTGTTTTGTGCTCTGCATGTGTGGATGTTTGAGATTTTGTCACTGAATAACTTTCATCCATCGACAGTTTATAATGTCCCAAAATATGTTCAATAAGGACAATGATGGAAACAATACAATAAATAGATTGTCTCTACAGCAGACTCTTCAGAGTCTGATATAATTCATATCGGTCATAGTGGCAAAGTGATCCCACAGTAATTTCTTTTTTCTTTCACTGTGATTTTTTCAACCTTAGATCTGCATAAATCATAAGCACTGAGTTTGCTGTTGAGTATTAGGAATTTACTTTGTAGGGGGTCATGAACATTTTTTTTTTGTACTTCCACAAACCAAGATTGCAAGGAAACCCAAGTCAGCAGCAAACCTCCTTACTGTTCTTAGTTATCAACAGCTTCCCAAGGAATCTTCACTAATCAAAATTCCTTGGATTCTTAAAAGAGATAATTTGATGAATTTATTGCTCTCACCATCCATATTTAAAATTTTAAAGGTCTGAAAAATATTTTTTCCAGCTTCTCTCAGCTGTAGATTACAGCTAACTGCAATCAAATAGCCATGCCTGGGGCTACTCTAAGCACCCTGGACTGTCTCCAGAAAGTGATATGTTTGTGTCAGGAAACACTGAAGTGTCAGGAAAACTTGTAACAACTAACTAACATGTCAATGAGGTTATGTGGATGCTAAGTGCAAAACACTGTCATTCAGCAGTCATTTCTCTCCTATTTGAGAGGAATATCACTGTATATTTACATTTTTTTCTTATAGCCTTCACTAGGTATCCCCTCTTAACTGCAACCTCAGAGAAAAAAAAATCTGACTGAAAATTCTACAAGTTTTCCTAAGAATGAGGGGAAGACATCACAGAACTGAGAATGCAAATAGGGATGATCGATAGCTAAATACAAAACAGGAGAAAAGGCAGTCTTAGTGTCTTATAGAGTCATAGGGAACAACAGCAGCCCCATCTCTTCTGTGAGCACCACAGGACTCTACTTACCTTTGCTGGACTTAGCATTAGAGGCTAGATTTATTTTATTATTATTATTATTACTTAGTAGACTCATTCTTCTGTCTTTGTAAAAACTTGCTTATGCAATAAAGTTGCACAAATTTCATTTGGCTTTTTCTTTTTCTAACTCAGTGCAATTTTTGGTGCGTGGGCACTCCTTCGCTCATTTGAAATTGATGTGCCATTTGAGCACATGCCTTTGAACACACATACATCTTCTTCTGCCTGTTCTTCTACAGCAGGGACTCTGATGGAAGATGAGTGGGACAGTAAGGGACATCAGCATCTGCAGCCTCAGGGAAGAGAGTCACCAGCCATCACTGCCAAAGCCCTGGGGCATGTGAAGGGCTGCAGCAGAAGTCAGTGTAACCCAGTACGGATAATGTGCAGTGCAGCTCCAGTTGTGTGTGCCGTCTTTGAGCAAAAACATGGGTCAGACAGAGGCAAGTGAAAAGAAACCTACAAAAATGATCAGAGGTCTAGAAAACAGGCTTTCCCACAGGCTCGTAAGGAAAATTTAAAGAAAGTAAGACTTTTCCAGCCTGACAAAGAAACATAGGAGGGAGCCAAGAATATTTTTGAAATTTGCTAGATATAGGTGTGAAAGGGAAGGAAATCAACAGTCCTCTGCATATCTGAATAAGCATGAAAAGTATTGGATTTATATTTTAGCAAGAACTCTTTAGAAGAGAAGCCGGAGGAAGCGATTGGGACACCTTTTCTTGTGGTCCAGGAGTAGATTGTCTGGAGGAGATATGAAATCTCCATTCCTGAAAATCCTTAAGGACAGACTAAGCTGATTTCTGTCAGAGATGTTTTACATAAAAAGCCACCAAGGTTGGATCATTTCTTACAAATCCTAGATATGATGAAAGCCATAAGTCCTTTACTCAAGTTAGTTACATCATGATAAGTCACTGCTTCTTTATACTTTTTTTTTTTTTTTAATATTTCAGTACAAATGCCCACCAACAATGACTAAATAAAGCAAAAATAAACAAACAAAAAAAAAACAACAACAAAAAAGTAGCCTGTGTGGTCACATTTTTTACATTCATTTTTATGTGTTTACATTCAAGGGACTTGCCAGTATTTGAAACAGGAGGCTGAAGTGAAGCTGTGCTGGTGAATAAATACTCTTCTTCCCCATTAGGTGAACAACTTTGAGCATGCTGAGTTTTGGAAATGAGAATTAGATGACAATGTCTTACCTGCATAATGAGATGAGTGTATTTTGGGTTATTAAAAGAATAAAAGGAAAATACAGTACACTGCTAAGTGTACTAATGTAATGCCATGTCTCTTGCTCCTAATGTGGTCTAATTTATTTGTAAAATCAGCACAAGAAAAACTATCATCTTCATCAAATACATGCCGTAAGTTCCTAAGGAAATGAACAAGCGCTACAACTAAAGTATATCTCCGATTCAGATAAACATGCTACATCATCACTGGTACCTAATTTCATGTGCCACTTGCTAATCTTTCTCTCTTAAATTTCTTTCTTAAATGAAAAATATTTTCATCCACTTCTTAAATATCATAAAAATAAGAATAAAGCATCCTACCTAAATAACCAACAGATACTCAACCATACCGTAAGGTGAATACATCCATCAGAATAATCATTATGCACATATACAACCACATTATCTTCATATGTTTCTGTGGTGTATTCCCAGGAAACCTAGGCAGCATGTTTCACTGTATCAGGAGACAGCTGGGATCAAGGCACACTCATCAATTCTTATTTTCTTTTCAAAGAGATGAAACATATACATAAGCATTTCTAAAATAAGCAAAAGCAAACAGCATGGAAAGCATATGGAGTACATTTTAGCATAGGCTTACAATTATTTCTTACTGTTATAAAGAAGATCTCAAGCTAGCAAATCCAGATGGGAATTTTGAAAGATAACCTATCAAAAGGGTGTAGGTCTTAAGGACTCAGGGTTTGTGTTCAGAGTATTTGAGATAACAAATTCAGATATGAAACATATGAAATTCAGATACAGACGTGACATTTGGAATTTGAATCAACTTCATCCCTGTGCCCTCCTTTTCATTATGCTTCCATTTCTACTTCTGAATTTTGGGACTTGGCTGTTTGTTTATACAGTTATGCTCCGTCTAATACCAAGTCCCATAATAGATGAAGACTAGATTATATTGAAAAAAATGTGTCTCTGGTCACTGACCCATATGCATTTTTTTTGTGTATCGATCACGGAAATATTTTCATTTACTTTGTATAGCCTGCACTGATTCACATTATGTAGATAAAAGTACAAGATTCAATGGCTTTAAATGTTTCCTATTTTTTTCCTTTAGTGCCATAGTTTAGTAATTTCATTTTTGCTATGTTACAAAGAACGTTTGTGTACATATCTTCAACTCTAGGGAACCTAAGAAAAATTTTTCTTACAAGTTCTAACTGTAATGTTTGGTTTAAGTACACAGTTAAAAGATAACAACATTATTTCAAAGATTCTAAGAATATGAGTCCAAGCACTGTAAATTTTAGGGTGCTTATGACACATAATGAAGGTAGGTACAAGCTAAAGTGGAGTATTAAGTTAACTTGCTAACGGAGTAACATCTTAAATCTCCTCTCATTACCAGGTGAACATATTTATTGTTGAAAATTTGAGATGGTGACAAAAAAAGGCTTATCTAGTAGGATGTTTATGGACTAACATAATTTGTGTCTCTAGAGGGGTGGCATCTATAGAGCAGTGTAGCTCATTCTTCGTTTTTGAGCTAAATGTGATGTTCAAAGCTAATAAATATTAAATTTCCTAAAAGTGTCAATAGGATCCAATCCAACTAACGTTAGACCATAAATCTAATTCACCCACTGCTGCCTAAAGTAATCACTAACAGTAAGTGGTACAAAAGCTACAGAGGTATCAGCTCACTCACAGTGGACATGGGAGGTTCTAGGCTCAGGCTGGCGTGGGATTATGTTTTCATCTCTGTCTTCACGAATTTCTATAACTGCTAGCCAAAAGCATACTTAGACTGAGACTATCTCTAGCCATGCTCATAAAACTTCACTCCAGCTGAATTTAGTGATTGAGGTGCATTCCTCTAATTCTCATTCTTAGCTCCATTTGAAGATTAGACTCTGAATAGGAATCTGGGCTTTTTTTCATATTTTTTTCCCTTGTGCTTTTAATAGAAAATGTATCACTTGACCAGGCTGGATTGCTTTCTGGACAGGTCTATATTCGTTTGACAGGCTTTGTTTTACATTTTCAGAAGCATATCCATTGACTTTATGGGTAACTTACAAAGTTCCTTTAGTCGGACTAAATCATTTTCCCTCTACTTATCACCTGTATATGTATATGCACATACACACACACAGAGTAGGCAACTACTTTTTCAATGAGGCAGCACCTAAATTTAGTCACCTAAATTAAACGGACTGGATTCCACTCAAAATTTTATTGTTACAATTAGGCCTCTGTACATATTTTGTGCCAAATTCTGCTTTCATACTTGTCACTGATGTTTTTGGAGTTATCCCAGCTTTTATACAAATGTGGTTCAGGGCCAGAAATTACAGATCACTCGAGACCGTGGGTTGTGAAGCACACCTGGGTTCAGATTTTAAACACCCAGGGTATTTTCCCCATTTAAATCTCAAGGTCAATGTTAAGAAGAGAAGACTCTGTTTACCTGAAGAATGTGTCTCTGAACAAAATCAATAGTGGGTCTTGCAGGGATTGGGTCATGCAGGGATAAGGTCTTGCAGGGATAAGGTCTAAAGACCACATTGCAGTTTTTTCAATTAAATCTCCCATGGCAAACCTTCTAGATGCAAAGAAGTCTGTAGGTTAAGCAATAACAAGAAGCTTTATGATTAAAGAGAATTATATAAGATTTTAATGAGTGTGACTCAGTGAAAAGCTTTTCAGAAAATCCAAATGCAAGGTAGTGCATGTGGGAACCGAGAATGTAGATGGGTATGACAGGTAGGAAACCTTGTCCTTGGGTTTCACACAGAAGCATTTAGAGGTCAAAGCAATTATTTGTGAACTATAAATGAAGATGTATGGCAGAAAGGTTCCATGTGAATCTGCTAAGACAGAATGCCTGGTGACAGTAGAAAAGCAGTATTGTTTCCATACATATCACTTCTATACTAGATTATAGGGTCGGAACTATCATCTGTACCTCCGGAAGAATGCACATATTTGTAAAAATTTCAAGTCATCCTAAAAACAAACTTGAGAAAATGAAGCTTATAATCCTTAGTTTACAGAAGACTTAATCACTCTGGTCAGGTAATACCAAGGAAAGATTTGAGGATAGATATGAAGAAAAATGTAACAAGGACTAGTGACCAAAGCTCGAACGGATTGTGGGGTCTGGGATCAATAAGGCATTCTTTTTTTGGCAGACCAGATTAGCCTATGGCTTTTTTTGTTGTTGTTTTGCTGTTTTGCTTTTATTATTGAGGAGATGAGGTTGTTTATTGACTTGTGATTTTCCTTTCCTTTGTGGAATGGAATATGACTCATCTTGCTCAGATCATCTGACCATTTCTTGCCTAATCTTCTCCTTGCTTCTTGGAGCCTCAGGAGCCTCAGGCACTGGAGGAATCTGGGTCTTTCCTGTTTGCCACCAGTGGAATACACTTGTTTCAGCTCCTGAATGTTGAAATATGCTTGTTTAACTCAATTGGTTGGACTTAGTACAAGTTATCTGGGTGAAGATTAATGGATTGTGAATACAGGAGACCGGAAGAAAATGATTTACGGGTCTCATCTGTTCTTCAAACTTACAAATTAGGCAGTTATACCTGCAGTCACTCTTAGAAATACCTTTCTCTTGTATTTATGCCATACCTCTATTATTTTGGTTAAGAAAAAAAGTAAGAAAACCCTGTATTATATTGTCTGTGAAATCCCTGAAAACATAGGTTATTTTGTAACTTGTTTTATTTATTCATAATAAATAATGAAATAATGAAAGTATCCAAACTAAATTTGACAGCAACTTAATAGCCATCTTGTATTCTCATTATGTCATCCCATGCAGCACATGCATTTTATAATATTTTTACCGTGCAACCTGAAAATCTAGTATTTATACAATGTTACACTTATTGGTTATTTAGTTTTATAGTCTCATATTTATGCTAAATTCATATGTTAAATGTGCGTTACTATAACTTTATCTGTAGAATAGAAAAAAAAAATACACCCTTTAAAAATTTTAACTGGAAACTTGCTATCTCTATAAAAATCTAAAACAACCCCCACTCTACAACTAAAATGAGGATTCAAGACCCCTTGCAGATAAGAGTTTGTGGAGTGAGCTGTGTTTATCCATATTTTGTTAAACATTTTCCCCAGTACCATTCAATTTGGGTCAAGAAGTTTAGACAATCTGAAAGAATTAAAACTGTCTTGGTAGAGCTCCATGCCATTTAAATAAGAAATGAATGTACTGGTTAAAATATGCACTTTATCATAGTTTAAGTGCTGTACAGAAAATACTATAAAATTTCCACTTAGATGACACACAAAATACTGGATGAGCACGTACCAACTGAATGTGAAGCAAGTAAAATGAAAAAAATGTGCACAAAATACATACAGAAATAGAACTCATTTTGTTTCAATTTATTCCTGCAAAAGGTGCGAATATCTATACTTCATACAAAGAATATTTATATCTATTCAAACACACAGATAAATGTAACACATGGAATCATAGAATCATAGAATCATAGAATGCTTAAGGTTGGAAGGGACCTCTAGAGATCATCTAGTCCAACCCCCCCTGCACACGCAGGGCCACCTAGAGCATGTGGCACAGGACTGCATCCAAGCGGGTCTTGAAGATCTCCAGAGAAGGAGACTCCACAACCTCTCTGGGCAGCCTGTTCCAGTGCTCTGTCACCCTCACCGTCAAGAAGTTCTTCCTTAAGTTCCCGTGGAACTTTTTATGCTTCAATTTGTGGCCATTTCCTCTGGTTCTGTCAGTGCCCACCAGTGAAAAGAGGCCAGCCCCATCTTCCTCATTGTCTCCCTTGAGGCACTTATAGACACAGATCAGGTCCCCTCTCAGCCTCCTCTTCTCCAGGCTGAACA
>VWPW01005242.1:42145-228664 GCA_013389825.1 Crypturellus undulatus | reverse complement strand
GAGGTGAGGCTGACCGGCCTGTAGTTCCCCGGGTCCTCCTTCTTGCCTTTTTTGAAGACTGGCGTGACATTGGCCTTCTTCCAGTCCTCCGGCACCTCCCCCGTTCTCCAGGATCTTTCAAAGATGATGGAGAGCGGCTCGGCTACGACATCGGCCAGCTCACGCAGAACTCTGGGGTGCATCCCATCGGGGCCCATGGATTTGTTGGCATCGAGGTGTCTTAGGTGCTCTCTGACCCAATCTTCCTCTACCCTGGGCGAAATAACCAATATTTTCCCATGGGGCTTATAATTTTTTCAGTGCTGTAGACGTCTCTTTTGAAGAAGAAAATATGCTGCAACTGAACATAACCACACAGAGTCTTAGTTAAATGTTCCTCCTTGAGTGAGTATTTTATTTTAAACATTTTTTTTTGTGGGCAAAACTTCCCAAGAAATGAACAAAAAACCAAATCTCTTCTTCTGTTTCAGACCTCTTCCAGTAATGCGAACACTCTTTTTTTTTCTTTGAAAGCGAACATAGTGCATAATTGTAGCAAATCATGCCTTGTTTTTTGGTTCTTTTTTAAGTTCTCATGTCTTCTGAAATCACTGAGCCCTCAAACCCTTCAAGTGAGAGACTAGAGAGAATGTAGCAGCCTTGATGAGACATAGTACCATGCTACAACAGACAGGTATATTATCTTGAGCACACTTCATTTTCAATTCTCTCCACAGTAGCAAGAAATAGATAATATCAGCATGGGAGTCTTTGTGTTGCATGAAATAGTGGCAATACACCGATGAGTCAAACCATTCAAGTTGCTGTAGCCATGACGAATGTAATTTGGGGGCCTTCCTTCAGTTTATGCCTTGTTACATTGTTCCTTCCCTGGAAGATAATAAAGCTGTCTTTATTTATTTTGTAAGAAACACTTCAGATCTGTAAAAACATAACACTTTCTCCCGTTCTTTATCTGCACTGAGGCCCCTTTACACTTCCATGGCTATAAACGTCATTTACAGCTTATATTGCCAAAGTGCTGTAATGGATTCTGAAGGTAAAAGAGAATAAGGCCTGTTTTGCTAAATACAGAGATAGAGTGTAAAATGATGGTAAACTATGCGAACACACACACTCTCACTTACTGATATGGATGGTCTAAATGAGTGTATAGAGAATCAAAACTGGTGGAATTTACTGCCCGGTGAAAAAAGAAGAACGTGTAAGGAGGTGGACATTAAGGCCAATTTACACCTTCTTTACCCCCTACCCTGGTTATTTTTATTATTTAGTTATTTTTGCTATTTAGTTATTTTTGATGTTACTACCTTCTCTTCCAAACTCCTGGTATACGAATTACATCACCAAACAGTGCACACATTTTTTCTCTCTTACATGTTCATTTTTCAGTTGAGACCACACTTCCAAGCTTTGTGTCCTAGACCCTCTTCTAAGCTATGCTGGTAGCATCTGTATCACAGGACGTGTCCTTCCTCAAAGCTTTAGCCTGGTCCCTAATAGAAACTGGTAGTAGCTTAATAGAAACTGTTAGTAGCATCGGCTTCTTACCATATTCAGGAAAAGACAGTGTTTCCCTGTCATATAACTTGTCTTTAGATGTATTAGGTATAGTTTGATTCTAGCAATGCCACGTTTGCCTGGAAAATATATTTATCATGTCTTTCTGCTTCCTCCTTAATAGAAATATGCAAAAATAGCACGTGAGTTGGGATTTGAAATGTTCTGCTTAGCTAGTATGCTACAGAAATTCTGAGAAGTCACAGACTCTTCTGAATTAGCTTTCTTCTTGAAATCTGCGGTTTATTATGCTCTGAAGGGACTCTAAAGAGCAAATAAAAAAGTCTGGGTGTAATGACTTAGTGTTTACAGAATGTAACTGCTACAGGACTGATTGCATGATATATTACTTCTTTCATTGTGAGCCACAAAGCAGGTAGAGGCCTGGTAGGCTAATTTGGTTTATGTGTTCAGCTGTGAGGCTAGACACTGCATCATTCTTTCTGCTGAGCGGTGACACTGGGCACGAGGAGCCCGTAGTCATGACAACAATAAACCAGCCCTGAGCCAGCGCTGCAAGTAAGAAACTCGGCCTTGTCTCCATCACTTCCGACTCATGACCCGGCTGCTCAGTTTCGGCGCTGGGGGTTGGGTGCCCATGAATGATCTATTGAGCAGAGGTCCGGTACGGAGAGCCTTGCCTACAAGGAGCCTTTTAGTAGAGTTTCCCACCATCACGCTCACACTAACACGGCTCCCAATGGCGCTGGTGGCGATTGCAACCTTAGCTTGCAAAACCTCTTGGCAGCTGCTCCACTGCACTGTGTAGATTTATCCCAAGTACTCCTAAACAGCGGCAATAAAAGGACAAACATCTTGGCTGTATTAGCGCTCCCACTGCTGCTAGTACTGATGGAGCTGTAGGAGGAGCAGTGAGCACCTACAATTCCATCTGGAATCAATACAGACTTCCAAATACTCAAAAGTCCTTGAAGATCAGACCTAAATTGTCCAAGCTGACATTTTATTGGCATGAACAGGCAATATGAAAGTAATATAGGAAATTCTGATATGCTACATGATAAGAATGGATTATCTGTGCATTTTACATGAAATGAGCACTAACAATAAAAGAAAGAACCAATTTCACGTAGCATATCTGTTTTCAGACTGCAGTTTTTTGTTACTGATGGTATGTAGTGCATTTTGTTGTGGTCTGTAAAGGCCTAGCTAATCTTACGGTACTAACAGGTCCTCCTGTTTTCATATTCTCGTCAACATCAAAAGACAGTTAGAAATAAATGAGGTGGTATAGGAATGACAAGTGACGGTAGTTGACAAGGGAATGGGGAGAAAATCAGGGAAACTAATTCAGCAATTTATCCCATCTGATTTTATTCCAAAAAAAGAATTTCTACAAATCCTCTGTGGAATAACTACAGCGCATTCTGCATTCCCTCCTCTACCACTAAGACCGTTCTCTTGCTATTTAATACATCTGTTTTCTGTTTCTTTTCTACCACAAGAGATACTGAAGTTCATATCCTTATGTTTGCATGGTATGAACTGATCTTGCTAGTAAGTGTGGCTACCACAGTACCTCCTTTTTCAAGAGGGCCTCCAGGATACAAAAATAAAAAAATGAAAAAGGGTTCTGATATCTCCTAAAGAAGAAATGAAGATTTGTTTAAAAATGGAGATAATGAAGACTGCAATTACTTACATCTGTGGCCAGGAGTCCTCTTTTGAGGTTAGTGCCTTCCTCGGGTCTGAGTGCTGCCTCTCTTACAGGCAATGCTACAATTCTTCTGGTTTTGCACTGACCAAAGGCACTGAGAGAAGGTGTAGTTTTCAATAAGTAATCTCAAGCAAAGTCTATGAAACACTTTAGAAAACGGACCTGAGAATTTGGACTGGATTCTGTAATGGGAACAATCTTGAGGAGGAAGAAATGTGGTGATGCACACACTTTAGAGTGGCTTCCATCCAAGTTAGTCAATTAGTTTCATTTTCATCTGGTTTTGCAGTACTTGTGGTTTCTGATTTTAGATACAATAAATTACAACAATCTAATCTTAATTTTTCCAGTGTTGGAGTCATCACTGGGTAATAGTCAAAAAGGAACTCTTCTGACTAATGTGCAGAGAGGTTGGTGGCTCACCCTTTGTGTGCTTGCTAGGTCACAGGGTCCAAGTAGATCATAAAAGTGTGGCAGGCCATTTAAGCATAAAATCTTTTGGTCTTTTGAGGTTAAGAAGTTCAGCAAGAGTACTTACATATAACGTCTAACCAGATACCACTGTCAGTTCAAGGAACTTCCATAATCAGCTCCCACAAAATTAATACTTACAAGTTTGGTAAATTTTGGTGAGTACTTATAAGGTAAATTTTGTGCCACAGTCAGTGGCAGTGGATCAGGCTGTAAGATTTAGTGGCAGGTTTTGTGCCTTGCATTTCTAGTTAGTATTTGTTTCTGACTAATGTTCATTCACAGTCATGCACACACTTCAAAAACGTTATGAAATTAAGTATACTTACTATTTGGTATGTCAAGCCATGAAAATACATTTAGTTGGCTTTCATTTTATTTAACTGTGGCCTTTGTGATGGCCGGTGACAGGACAAGGGGTAACGGGTGTAAGTTGAAACACAGGAAGTTCCATCTTCATATGAGGAGGAACTTCTTTATTGTGAGGGTACCAGAGCCATCTCCATTTCCATCTCCATCTGCCATCTCCAGAGTCTCCTTCTCTGGGGATCTTCCAAACTCGCCTGGATGCCACCCTGAGCCATGTGCTCTGGGTGTCCCTGCTGGAGCAGGGGGGTTGGACTAGATGATCTCTGGAGGTCCCTGCCAACCTCAACCATTCTGAGATTCTGTGATTCTGTGAACTAAGGACATTCACTGTTAACTTAGGAAAGGTTTAGTTAGAACCTTAGAATGTGAAGCAGTAAATATCTGTGTACAAATGACTATAACCAAAAGTGGGAAAAATGAAAGAATGTATAATGTGGTTTGGAACAATGCACTGAGGATAAAAAACCAATATACCATCCAACAGTTTACTGTTGTTACTTGGCTATACCATTTTGATTAGGTAACAAACTATCTGGTGTTTAATGGACCTTTTACCTTGTAACAAATAAATGTATTGCTTTTATAATTGAAAGAAAGTAAAAATTACATTAGACTCGCATACTTGTAGTTATTTTGAAAGAATTGCAATCTTCCAACTGTAAACAGAAACATAAGTACTGGAATTTTACTTACTCAACAAAAAATATTTTCTTTTAATTTACAACAAAAAAATCTACCTATGCACATTAGCAGCAGCATTTCCAATCCCACACTCCTAATCCTCCATAAAAAAAAAATATTGTGCAAGGCACTGAATAATTTGTTATATAACAGTATTTCTGGAAGGCATTTTTTCTTCAGGATAGAAACAGATTAAATGTCCTGGGTGTACTCAGTCTGAAGTGCTGGGCCTCTTTTATAACTTGTCTTTATAGCCTTGAAAAGATGCAGTCTGGGGAATGCAGAGATTTTTGCCTTACTACTTCCAGACTAGCATGTGATGAGGTAATGCCAGGGACACTGTCTATGAGCGGCTGCTCTCTGCTCCGGAGCGATGTCTGGTGCTTCCCTGATGTCTCCTGTGACGTTCCCGTTCCCAGCACAAAGCTGCAATGGATGGTCCCAGCACAGAGCTGTGATCATGAGGAGGATCTTGGGTCTGCGCCCGGCCCCTGGGCAACCCCCGCATGCCGGATAGAAACCCTGATGCCACCCTGGGAATTCCAGGAGAGGTAGGGCCACACACAAGCCTGTACAGAACAAAAGGTTCAATTTTACCCTGTGTTTCTGTATATGAGAGCTGAACACCAGCATCTGGACTGAGGCAGGGGAAAGCAAAAGGGAAAAAAAGATGTGTTTAACAATCATAATTGTTAGAATAAGTCTATTAAATAAATGAGCTGTGTCTAAGATGGAATTGAGCATAAAAAGGACATTAAAATTGTCTGTCGTTAGAGTCAAAGACTCTAGTTTGGTTTGCCATGAAGTGAGGTTATTAAACAAATAACAACCTTTATATCCCTTTTGTCAGTGGAACATGCATGTTACAATTCAAAGAGCTTATAGAGCACCATAGAAAAAATATTCTGCCTCTGTTCATTGAGTATTGCTATCTTTTAATTAAATTTAGATTAAAATGTTCACAAAGATAGCAAAAAGAAAAAGAACTTAGGAGTTTAACCTGCAGAACATCATTTTTTAATATATATTGATGCACATTATAGAGTTCTTTATATAATTTTATAAGAAGAAATTACTTCCTATTAAGGCAAAATTTTTGATATTTTTCTTTACAATATAGATTAAAAAAAACTTTAAATATACTCAGAAGGAATTATGTGTGTGTGTTTGTTTTTTGAGGGCATTTGTGTATGTGCCTAGAACATTACAATATGCAAAAATGATTTGTGTATTTTTGCTAGAGTTCATAGGAAAGTATAATACAAGGAAGGAAACAAGTGGTAGAATAATAAAACTAGTTCTTAATTTTTAAGCAATCAATAGTTTTCATTAGCCTTTGTCCAGTGTGAATACATTGCAGCTTATATACCTCACAAAAAAAGAGTGTATAGCAAATTAGTCTTTTTTTTTTTAAGAAGAAGAAAATATCACTGCATTTTTTTGTAGTATTGGTCTTCAGGGAGGGTCTTCAAGATGTTTTGTAACTATTAGTTGAGCTTCACAGCATTTCTTTGAGGTAGGTTTTTATCAGTCACAGGAGATCTTAACTTTCAGTGGTTACACTGGCAAAAAGGATCATTTTTGCCCCCCATCACAGGATAATTAAAGATAGCAAAGCCATAGGAGACACCTGGGGCTTCATGAGCAAGACTGGCCGCAAGCAGGGTTAGATAGGCTTAAACTCAAGATAACTTGTAGTAAGCTACAGCTAACTTATTTATGCTAAGGCTTTTAAAAACACATACCATACACTTTTTTGTTGTTGTTCTTAATAGTCCTGCCTCTCTGTGAATTTAAGACAAAGCCAGCAAGGCTTTCAATATGTTATGCAGAAAGAGAAGGATTTAGCAGCGCCTCTCCTCCAAATGTCTTGTTTTTAGCCTATTTCAGCTTCTTCCTTATTTTCATGGCCTTTTCTGCCCCTTTTTCTGAGATCACGGATGTGCAGAATTATACAAAAATATTAAAATATGCACTTTTGGTGACACCAATGTGATCGGTGTGTGGTTATTGTGTATTCAACATTACAGCTCCCTGAGGCTGTTACTTAAAACCAGCACTTTGCTTGCTCTTGGATACAGATGGTTTTTAACTCTTGACTTTCAAAGGACTAAACATAACACAGCACAGGATTTTGTACTTCATGGACACAAGCTTTACAAATTGGTACATAAGTAGTATTTGCTGGGGGAATATTTATTCTCAGTTACTTTTAAAGGCCTCTAGAGTTTATTAATTGCCTTTCTTTAGGTATCCCTAAAGGTTTAATGTAACCTGCCATCCCTCCAGTTTCCTTTTATTACTCTTCTGTGTTGTTATTTTTATAGCTATTGTGGAGTACTGCACCTTTCTACGCAGGCTTTATCTTTATTCACATTCTTATTTAGTCTTGATCTAGTAGCTGAGAGATAGATACAAAGGTGATGAGAGTTTGGTTTACTTTAGCCTTTATTATCAGAGACCCACAAGAAGAGAGAAAAGCTTTGATCTACTTCCTTAGAAAGCTAATCCTGGTGATTATGTGGAGATATGTGTACTGGTAGCTACAGGGATATACATCTTTAATCTCTTGGTGTTGAATACTTAATCCAGTAAAGATTTCTGGCAAGAAGATTTGAGAAAGACTAAAATCATTAGACTGTTCACAGGCATTTTTTTTTTTCAGAAATGCAGACTTGGTACCTTAGCGCTTCAGGATCTCATGTGTATGTCTTTTTTTTTTCTTTTGGTTTGCATTTGTTTGTTTCTGTAAAGGGACACTTAATTAATAAACTTGTGTCATTTCAGAGCAATGCAGTGAACAAAACAAAAAACAACCCCCTCTCTCCAAAAAAAAACTATTATTTTCCCTGTTGCAATCTGTTAAACACACAATAGTCTAACTTTCACAGTTTGGAGATCAGAAATTAGTATGTGCAGATATGATTAGAGTGGCTGTAGCAGGAAAGACGTCTTATTTCGTTTTATTCAGCCTTAACCTCAAATTGTCTTCTTGATTGCGAACTGAAGATGGTTTCTCTAAAAACAAATTAATCCAGACTTCAGATCTGCTCAAGCAATTTAAATTGAGGTCTTTAGCTTAGACTATGCTGCTAACAACTGAGATGCCTGCATGCTTGCTTGCACACCTCTTCACTTAGTATCTGGAGAAGACAGAATTATGCTATGCAGGGTTTTAAGGATGACTGTTCTCCTGCCCATATTTGACTTTTTTTTTCAGTCAATCTAGCCTTCTTTGTAGAACAGCTATGATTAATTCACATGCTTTCATTTTTCCTTGGGATTGAAATTCCTCTTGTGCGTGTGTATGTGTGTGTGAACTGAGGATCACCTATATGCTTAAAAATTCCTACACAGGACTACTTATCTCCTTTCCAAAAGAACTTATCTGAGCATAGTATCATCTTTTATTTCAGTTGCAGCAGTCAATGCTAACACCAGATTTTCCGTGATAAAAGGTAGACTTTCAACTATCAATTACCAGCATGGCTTTTTTCACAATAAATAATGTAAATAAGAATAAATAAAATGGCCGAGCTTTGGAATTTTACAAACCTTTCTTTATGACAAGCTGATCATACCTACATTGAACAAGAATGATTTAAGAAAAAAAGTTTGCTGATTCTCAGCTCTTACTAGTTTTGAGTATTTTACTACAGATACAGAGATTTTTAAGTGAATTTTCTTCCAAGTTAAATGGTTTGAAAATATTCAGCTTAATTACAAGTGGCAGCTGCTCTGAATATACATACACACTTTTTCTCCACAGGATAAATGAAGAAGGTATTTGTTAATGTGATAGTAAAGAAATTTCCTACTTCCTCCAGAACTCAAATTAGTATATATCTGTGCTCTGGTTGGTTACAGTGATGACACACTGATTAAATAAATACTTGGTTCTATATCTTAAACTGACAAACACAGAATCACAGAATCACAGAATGGTTGAGGCTGGAAGGGACCTCTAGAGATCATCTAGTCCAACCCCCTGCTCCAGCAGTGACTCCCAGAGCACATGGCACAGGGTGGCATCCAGGAGGGCTTGGAAGATCTCCAGAGAAGATCAAGAGGAAATGGCCGCAAATTTAAGCACCAAAAGTTCCACAGGAACTTAAGGAAAAATTTCCTGACAGTGAGGCTGACAGAGCCCTGGAACAGGCTGCCCAGAGAGGTTGTGGAGTCTCCTCCTCTGGAGATCATCAAGACCCTCCTGGATGCAGCCCTGTGCCATGTGCTATAGGTGGCCCTACGTGTGCAGGGGGGTTGGACCTCTAGAGGTCCCTTCCAACCTTAGGCATTCTATGATTCTGTGATTCTACGATTCTATGAAGGAGACTCCACAGTCTCTCTGGGCAGCCTGTGCCAGGGCTCTGTCACCCTCACAGGAAAGAAGTTCCTCCTCACATGGAGGTGGAACTGCCTGTGGTTCAATTTGTACCCACTGCAGCTTGTCCTGTCACTGGCCACCACTGAGAAGAGTTTTGCCCCATCCTCTTTACATTCTCCCCTAAGGCACTTGTACGTGAGATGATGTGTCTATCCACACTCACAGAACTGACTCAAATGAACAAATTCTGTATGTAGAGCAGTAGAATTATCAGGCTTGCAGAAAACATACTTTTTACCAGGAGGGAAGTACATGAAGAAAGTATAATTATACCTAACCAGTTATTCTCTAATATATTTTGTCTTATCAATCTAATTAAACATTTTGCTCTTTAGTCTTCCAAAATTATTTTTCCCCTTAAAATTATGATCAAGGAAATTACAAATGACACTGAGAAAGACATTACAGAGCCTTGTGTAGAGATGTGCTGAAGCGCTGACTATCATCTCCTTGTCTCACTTGTCATCTCACTTGTCTGAACTAGAAACGTGACCTTTTAACAACAGCGGAACCTCCATTTCTGTTTTTAAGAAAGACATTTATGAAAATAACTGCTTAAAACCAACATTTAAAATTCACATAAGATTTCTTGAAATTCTGGAAGTACGAGAAGATATATTTATAGCAAAAACACAAAAAGATTTACAGAGCATCACTCAAATATTTTAACATGTGATTAAATCACTCTTTAGTGATTTCAAATAGATTATAATAACCATATATTCACATAAGATTAAAAAGTATCGCAAAATATCACCAAGTTGCAAGCAGATTGTAAGAAATGTCTGTTTTAAGGATTTCATGGTTGTCACAATGATGAACATCACTGAAATTTGTCTCAATGGCAGTGCAAAAATTCATGGCAATGTCAGTGATACAATTGCTATTAGAATTAAATGAGCATAAAAGCTGTGGACTTTGATTCACCTGAACTGAGCTGAGTTCACCAAGTCCTGTGGCATAGACCTTAATTTAGAGTAGGTTGTACTTACTGACAGTGGAGTTCCTCATCAAATCTTGAGACTAAGAAAATGAAAAGTAATTGTATTCCTGTTTAAGCTTAAATCTAGGCACAATTTGGATGAATGTGAAATAAAACCTTTGTTTTTCTTCATTCCTTGTAACCAGGTCTTAGGTTTAAAGCAAATAAAAAGATGTGCTTTTTCACTGAAGGTACAAGTTATAACTAACTAACTCAGTGGAACTCATTGCCATAGGTTATCATGTATGAACATGAGTTCAGACTGGAACTAGACATGAAGGTTTTGCAGCCTAGTGATTTCTAGTGGGGGGAAGCCTAGTAGGGAAGAATTTTCCAGATATAGACTGTAGCTTAGGAAGTCTCAAAATTGCTTCCACAGAGCGAAAATATAGCAGATTTTTCTTAGGCAGTTAGATGCCTATGGGAAAGAATTAAAAAATAAGAATGAAAATACTTTTAGAAAGTTTATAAATGATCATGGCCAAAGTGCAGCTTCCAAGTAACAATAAAAGAGGTTGAGAGCAAGTCACAGAAAAACTACTTGTAAGTAAATTATCCTACAAGACCTACTGCTGATTTTCTTGCCCATCCTGGTAAAACCCTTGGTAATTCTGGTTGCCATGTGGGGCTGCACTCTGCCTCAGCCTCTCTCTTCTTATCTGGCAGTGACATGGGGAGACCTTTGCTCGTCTTGCGCCCTCCTTCCTCCTCACAGCAAATCCTCTGGGGCCTTGCAAATAAGATTTTTTAGTTAGGAGAACTGAATTCTTTGGATCAACCTGAAATGATTCTTTTCCTCACTGAAGTTGAAGCAGACCACCTTCTCATGTATTTTGGGTTATTTTACCTTCAAAAATAAAAATAAATAAAAACTTAATATCATAACCTCATATGGAAATGAAGGATCTAAATGCAATATATTATCTTCCTGGAAGTACATTTACCTTGACTCCACGGTTAGGTATAAATATTTTCACAAGCTCATTTACAACCACTTAGGATTTATTTTTTTCCCTCTGGCTAAAATATCTCACATGGAGTTTATGTGTCATTTAAGACACAGTCTTCTGACTCTGAAATCATGGGGTGATATCTAGAACTATTGTTTTGTTTTCATTTTCTGCAATATATTACTCAAGTACATTGATTCACTTGTGTGAATCCTCATCCATTCCTTGGCACACATCTACTAGTCTGAAAAGATTATAAATCTTTTCTCCAGGTTGAGAAAAAACATAAATGATGGACAGTGAATGCTACATCAGTTCAAATGCTAGGAGACACTTGAATAGAACAAGGATGTCTAGGCCATGGGAGTAGATGAATAGTAGTTTACCGCCACAGTAAATGAAGGCAACTTTCTTATTTCTGTCCCTATTTTAAAAGACATTAGGATGTTAATTCCATGATAATTTAGGAAACAATATTATTAAATATTTAAATAATCCTAAGTTATTCTTTCTGGTTGTTCTTTTTTTGAAGTGTGAGTTAGCAATGAAATAAAAATGAGAAACTGAGAGTGATCCCAAAGTATCTTATTATAAGAACCAGCTTTATCCTAGTGGGAACTATGGTGCACCCTTAACCTGCACTGCAGCATGCAATGCACAAGCATGAAACAATTTCCTTCTTCAAAGTCTGGCGTCTTTCATTTCTATGGAAGTTATTCCATTTATTTGATCTGGAATGTGATCTAAATTCTCCTTAATGAAAAAGCGCTTACTAATTTTCTCTGAGAAAAAGTAAGTCCTTTGAGAGTGTCCTTGTAGCTCATTCCTGATGTTTGAGAATTTGGCTAAGAGATTGCTGGGCAGTTTGGAGTGCAGGTAGCCCAGCAGTAGGTACCAGGACAACATAAGAATGTTCTCTCCTGCCTTGTCATGCTTCAAGGAATCACATAACATCACTGAGAAGCAAAAGGCAAGTTAAAAATACATCTGACAAAAAAGTAATCATTATTTTCTGAGATATTGTTTCCCCCTAAAGAATGAGAAAAGTTAAAGATATTTCATGAATTTTCAAAGGAAAGCAGCATGTGGGTACAGAAATAAGGGCCAGTTGCCCTTGCTGTATTAAAGCTGCACAGCAACTGGATATTGGATCCCCTCCAGTGCCAAACTTGAAATCCTCCTAAGGTTTGCCTTGATTCCATTCATTCACTTAGTTCTCCTTTCCTAGAAAAGGCCAAGTAAAAGAACCTGCACAAACAGGTTTTCCCCTGACATAGAGTATGTGTGTTCACACGGACCTGAAAGCAAAGAAGCCTTTCTAGGTCTTCCTTCACAGGGCTTGTAGTCCAGGCATAGCTCAGGCAACCAAGCATGGACCCGTATGCTGCTCTTTCATAGAATTTTAGCTTCACTACTGATCTGTTTATTATCGAAATGGTTTGGAAAATAAGATACAGTGAGTATAGTGAGCAAATCCCTTTACTCAACAGGTGAAAATGAGCTCTTCATCTGAACTGTCAAAACTAAATTCTGCAATTCCTACCATGAATTTATAACCTTGAAGTCTATTGCATCTAAATGCATTCTTCTATCTAAGTGGAAGTGTCCCATCTATACAGTAAAGCTTTTTTTTTCAACCTGAAAAAGTAGGACTTGAGAAAAGATAAGACTTTAAGCAAGTGAATGTCTCCCTCTGCAGTGAAAGAACCCCGTTATTGGGAATACTTATATAGATGTTTACTTTTTTTCTTTGCTTTCTTTCCATTTAGCCCATGTTAGCATGGGGATTTTAATGACATAACCATTTCAGCAGAATACTAATGTGTGAGTGACAGCAGATGTCATATATCTGTTTGAAATGACACCTTAATTTATACTGAGAAACAACCCCCTTCTCTGGTAGAAAAGTCCATATATTTTTTTCAGACTATGAATATATTTTGCCCTTATTTCTTGTTCCCAAATTCTGTACTCTCAAAGCAGAGACATTGCCATGGAGAAAATAGTCATGGAAAAAAAAATAGTCAAACAAATATGAACGTACAAATGATAAAAAAAAAAAGATTATTTTGTGCACAGTAGCAGAGAATGATAGCTATTAAGGTCTCTGCTGGCTGGCAAAATATTTATATTACAATGATTTGCAGCTGATTTCACAATAATTTTAACACGAGGTAAATAGGACAGTACAATTTTTGTGCCTAAAGTATACAAAATATGAAGTTAATAACTGTGAGATTACCGGTGATGACTCCTGACTGCCCATTTCAGTCTCACTTCCATATGTGTATCTCCAGTAGTAATTTAGTGAGAAGATAAGAATGAGCAATTAATAAAACTGTTCTTAGGTCTCCTAAGCAGACCATGTGCACTAGACTGTTTCCCTTAAATTTTCTTACTACAGAGGCATTTAATTGCTTCTTGACCAACTGAAGTTTCACAGATGTTGCTCTCATTACATTTCCTCACTTGTTCACTCCGGTGTTCAGACTCTGAGATATCCCTTAACAGCCTCCCCCATGCGGCTTTATCTTAAGGCTGTTCCCCCTGGCCTTGCTTCTCCTTTTGTGGTGGGTCCTGAGAGCACCATAGGCCTGGTCAGCCGTGGCCAGCAGTGTCTGGTGGATCTGGTGGCTGAAGTAGAGGATGCTCCAAACAGCATCCAAAGTGAGTGCATGTGCCCTTCCCTTGGGTGGGCTAATTGACAGCTCAGAAGGTATCCCTAGGACCCAGTACTCATCCTGACCATCCTGACCTCTGTGCAGGTGAAAGAGACCTGGTAGCTACTGCAAACCTGCCAAGCAGCTGCTTGCCATGCATGACACAATTAAAAAGGACACTTTGTGTGCGCTTTGTCTCTCTGACATACATCATTTTTGGCTTTTTGAACACTATCACTGGTGCAAAATGAGCAACAAAGCATCACTGAGATATAGATTATCTGTTTCATTTGATCTTCCCTATTAGTAAAATCAAAGCACACATTTTGAAAACATAAACTATCACTCTTTTTCAGAATAAACAAACAGCAACTGACCAAAAACAGTGTCTTTGTCACAGTACTTGAGTCGTTTAAGTACTTAAGCTGGACAAACACTTTAAGCTAACCTGCTCTAACACTGCTGCCAAAAGAAGCAGTTTCACTCTAATTACTCTCTTGGTCCCTCTCTTCTGAGCTTCATGTCTTTGCATCTTGTCTTAGCACAGGCATTTCTGATACAGTAGAAAATGAGTCTTCTTTTCACTGCCAGACTGAGCAGCTTCCTGATTTTATTTAACACATCGATTAATAATGACCAATTTGTGGAAAGAAAGGGAACAACTTTTTTCTTCCTTTTTTTCAGTGGTAGTACTATTTATTTTTCTTGCCTTAAAGCATTAATTAAACTGCAACTTACAGGTGCAGTTCTATGACTGGCTTAACCTAATTATTTGCCTTGACTTCAGTGAAATATGAAATAAGGTTTCCCTTGGTATCTTTGTAGTCAAATTGGGGAAATATGGCTTTTGTGGGTAGGGTAGGGTAGGGTAGGGTAGGGTAGATGAAAAAACTGGTTGTATGTTTTAGGTTCAAACAGTAGTTGTCAGTGATTTAAAGTCTAAATGGCACATGATCACAAGTGGCATTCCTCAGGGGTTGATACTGGGGCTCATACAGTTTAAACATCTTGAGCAGAATTGAATTCTAGCTGAAATATCAGCCTACATGGTAGCAAACCGGGTTTGTTACCCTGGGGAATTGGAGGCTTGAATAAACACCCCCATAATGATTAGAGTCTACTGCATTGAGCTGCTTTAGGTCACAGGTTGGATGGACATCTCTGCAAAGCCCTGCATGGCAACATCTAAGAGTTTTTTAGATCAAAGTCAACACTTATTAGAGCATATGAAAGTGAGGAAGTTGGTGCAGTTGTCAAAGAGCTGCCATGTGCCTTTTGTTCCCTCTTCCCTTTTGGTAGTAACTTCCAAGAAGCGAGTCATGAGTTTACCCAAATTGCCATTTCTTAAATTCCATCCAGCAGAAGTCAGGCAAATGGGCCTGTGTAAGCAGATGACTAAACCAAAACAAATTTTCTAAAGATAGTTTAGACCTGAAGTGTTACCAAGGAAGAAAGAAAAGAGATTTCCCTCTCTATTCCCACTGAGAGGCAAACAAGAAAACAAACAAGCAAATAAAAAATCAAAATACTTGTCAGCAGAGAGTTATCATTCAATGAATTAGGAAAAGATCTGACTTCGTCTTGAAAAATAGGGCACTGCAAACATAGCTGTTTTGTACTCATGACTGCAGTGAGGACTGACAGAAACTGAGAGCAGTAAATACCAGGAGCTCATAATATTTCTTGTGGGATGAAATGCTGGCTGCTTAGCCAAATTAGCAGGACTGTGTTCCAAAACCCCCTTCCCAGAGCTCGAGGTCTCACCACACCCCAGATGCTGGGACCACACATGAGCGCGTAGCTCTGCTGTCTCAAAATGACAAGACAAAATAACACTACAGTCACTACCCAAGCCGATAAATCTTATCCCCAGCCAGGTTTTCTTGATGTTTTGGTTCTGTTTTTTTGTTTGTTTATTTTGCTCCTAACATGCTGTCTTGGGTGTCTGCATTAAGCTGTCAATTCTATTTTTGTCTTTAGAAACTATTTTTGTTTTTCTATGTGAGCAGTGGGCAGTGCAGAGACTGGGGGAAGGAATGAAGAATACCTTCCTCGTCACGCTGTTCATTTATCTCCAGTGACTTGAACATATTTCCTCTCTGTGTCCTGTGCTTGTAAGCTTGGCTTAAAATTTCTGAAAAATAAAAGCGAGGCTCTGCTTATCAGATGAAGGGAAGAAAATGGAAATTGTGAGGCTCTTCGGCATTTTTTTACATCTCTGATGAGCCATACAGCACTGATGAGCTCGGTGTCTTTGGTGTCGTCTGGCATGGGAGAGTTCAGTCATTCGGTGAATTCACCATAAATGCAACTGCATCGGTTACATATTGAGTTAACTGCTTTTAATAAGAGAAATCTGCATGGAACTGGAATAAGTTGTATGTTGATGCAAACCACAGCTTAGAGCAGCTTTGTCTGCCTCTGCTAGACACTGGCAGCGATACAGTGGATGGCAACCGAAGACTGAAATCACAGGAAATCCACAGTGCATTTAAAAGCTCTTGCCTGAGACACGGCAAATGACAAGCATTTTGCAAAGGCTGGTCCAGCAGACAGAGGAGACAACTCTTCAGCAGTAATGCGTGATGTGGTTTTCCTTGATTTATTTTTCATACAGATTTTCCATAAGATAGAAAAGGGACTTTCAAATTAACACATTTTTTGTAAGGTGTTTGTTTTATAAGAACCTTTCTTGAGAGAATTCCCCTTCCCTCCTTTTGCCTTAAAAATAAAAAGGAAAAAATATGAGAAGAAAGGGAAACATCTCTCTGTATCTCAGAGTAAACATTCCCTGCTGAGCTCCTGGCAGGCACTGAGCCCACCCCTTCAGAGAGAAATCAGATCCTGAAGTAAACTAGGTAAAAAAAAAAAAAAGAAAAAAGCAGCTGTTAAAACATTTGTGCTCTTTCCCCAACCTACATCCTAGTGCTATGCATGTGGTCATTTCTCTTGTTTGGCTGACACTCTGCAAGGGGCCATAAAGAGGATAACGTGGGACATTCCAATTTTGCTCTTCCTTGCCACCATCCTCTTCATCACTGCCTCCACTGCACATTCTTGGAGGACAGTCAGAAGATTTATTGCATAATTTCTTTGGCGGCTGTTAACCGAGTGTGCAGTTACAGCTTGGTTTAATTAAGAAATCAGAGTGATTCTTTTATGTAGGTCACATCAGTTTTTGATTCTGAATCTCATAAAGTTCTAACCTTTCTGAAAAGTCAGCAGTGTATGTATGGCTTAAAAAAATTACTTTCTTAAATGCCTCTGAGTGTTGTTTATGCCAGCAAATGCCATTGCCCCTTTACTAGATAAATTGTCAGAGAGACCTTTGTCTGAATGCCTGGATGTGGCATTTGGTGAAATCTATCTTCCTGCAGTAGAGTATTTTCAAACAGGATATATAAGTACAGGCTGAGCTCCCAGTTGTTTGAAGCCTGGCCACACTGGAAAATGGACAATATATGATCTGAGCTTTCCTTCTTTTTCTTTCTCTCACCTCCTATCAATTCATAACAATCGGAAAAATCTAAAAAATAAAAGTCCTAGTCCGTCAGAGAGCAAGGATGTTGAATTATTTTTTAATTATCCAAACCACTGACTTGATTCAAAGGGTGGAGCCTAACAGCTATAGAGTTCCTACAATTGTTTCCTTTTCCTGGTAAACTCTCCATGGATCATCCATGGACATGGATAATCCATGGACATTGGCTACACCACATCTAGGTGACCACAATAAACACGGCTGCTCAGTACCTCAATTGCTCATTAATCACCAAGTTTTGATGGTTACAGTCATCCTTACTTCAGCAAGAATCCTACAGGTAATATTTTAAATCAATTTGTATTCAATTTAGAAAGCATTCTGATCTTTCTCATCTCAGTATCAGCACAGTTAGTTAATACAGGATTTGACTAATATTCCTTAGAGTCCTACTTCAGACATTATTTGGAAAGACAAGGCATTGCTTAAGAATACAGCATCTAATTCCTGATCCTCATGGTTCCTCCCGTCCTTGACACAAGTTATGTAAAGGATTTTCTAACACAGTGAACAAAACGAATAAAACAGGCAAGAGCCCTGTCCCCAAGTGCAAGTAGCATGGTTCGTATTCCTACAGCTAAACATCTCCCTTTCCCCTCTCAGTCCCTAATGTTTTTTGGAGGGCATCCCAGACCAAGGTATCCCCTGAATCATTCCTGGAAATGACTAGGATTGTGTTCAGGGAGCATGTGGATATCAATAGACCAAGGCTCTATTTAATTCCCTTTGTAGGTGCAACCACAACATAGAGTAAGAACCAAGTAGTCTGTTAGAAAATAAGACTCAACATAAATAATGAGGAGGAGGATAGAATCACAGGGAAAAAAAAAGAAGAGAATGAGTTCAGTAGAGTTTATGGCATGGTTTCTAGGACAGGGATTTGTATATAGGTGTTTAATATCACACTGCAGGCTATGCAGCACTATCTGTATCATCTGGAGGTAAGATGCCAATGTAATGAGGTTCTGCTTATTAAAGTTTTTTGAGAGTTGGAAGGTATACTTTCCCTCTGCAGCTACCCGGAGAAACATTCTAAAAAAGTTACGGGCTAGATGGAGGGTCCTCCTTTTCCCCCTCGTTCAATAAGTTTGATATTTAACTTCTCACCAAACATCGTTTATTTGCTCCTCCTCGAGTCCTAGGCAGTCTCCCCTCCCTTTCACATCTATCTTTGGCAGTGAATGCCCGTGAGATCAGAGCTGAAGCAAACCATTCCCTATTTCAAAGAGAAATCTCCTAAAACTGGATTCACATGTTATTAGGAATTGGCCACTTATTAGGTATTACTTTCTCAAGCTCAGCCAGAACTGGATTATAGGGAATCACTACTGATAAGACAGGAGAATGAGAGCAGAATTGGCATTAATTATTCACAGAGCAACATCTTCTCCTTAGCTGATACCAAAGTCATGCTCTAGCATTCTTGCTAAATGGTCCTGGAGGGAGCCCACCAGTGAGGAGATGGGACCCCCTCCTATACATTGAAGCTCCTACAGCACCCGTATAGGTGCTGTAGACACACAGCAGTGCCCCTATAAAGTGGCTATGTGGTTCCCTCCCTCCCACATTGAGGTCTGGGTTGTCCCTGTTCCCCAGACAACAGCTGCATTTTGTAGACACAGCCACAAAGCTTTTCCTTGTTTGCAACCACTTATTTAGTACCTCAGTTTCCTGAACTTGTCATGTGACTTAGGATCATGTGAATTAATTATTTTGTAGTGAAACATGTAAATCCACCGTTAGAGATTACAACAGCAAAATAAACTCTTCACAGTTTTTACTGACTCTGTGAAAGTGAAAGACAGTTTTGACTCAATTTTTTATTTTGTATTTTTACTTAATATTTTATTGCAAGATGGTTTATAATTTTATTCCAAAATGTATCCTTCATCAGCCTCCTCCTACCCCCCCTTTTTTTTTGCCAGAGTAATCTGTATTTTCCAGCAGTAATAGTGATACTTTGCCCCGGGGCAATCTCATAAATACTTGCAGAAAACATAATTTTTCACAGTCAGATATTCATGAGGCAGAAACTGGGTACCTTCATGCAGCAATTGAAGAGGGCTGCAGACAGGCTGCCTGTCTGGTGGATTGTGCGCTAGGCTGAGATCCAGGAATGCTTGGATCCCAGTGCTGGCTCTTCCTTCAGCTTGCTGTGTGGTCCGGGGCCTGGGCAAGTTGAAGCCTCTGTCTCACAAGTTGCCTGTGTATAAAAGGAGGATAATAATATTTGCCTGCTTCTCAGGAGCGTTATGTTAATGTTTTTGAAGGACTCAGAAAAACTCAAGAGTTGCCAAAGTGTTAAAGCTGTCTACCAAGCAAGACATTTGTCTTTAAATTTAGAATACAGTTGCTTTAACAAGGAAACGCATTTCAACCACCTGCAAATTTTTGCAAACAATGTTTTACAACCAGTGCTATTTTTTTTGTATAAGTCAAATCAGATAGGGTTCTCTTTAAGAGAGGGGAACAAAGAAGTGTTTTTGTCTATTCTGCGCACTTTAATTGGTTTTCTTATCCCTTTACCCCACTCTCTGTACTTTATTGTACACTGGCTACCTCCTAGATCCACTTCTGAATTCAGACAAATGCAGCCTGTTGAACTCATCTTTCTTCTTGCTTGCCTGAATGACATACACATACTTTCTATAAAGTAAGGTTAAGCTAGATGATATTACAATGCATGCAAAATGATGCCAACATAATCCATAAATTAAGGACATTATTAATTCTATCTTCTTGAGCTACCAAGGCACAATCCAGAGTCCCGCAGTTTAAGAGCTGTCTTCTTGCCTACGAGCTGAGTCACAGAGTGTAAAAGAAGATTTTTAAACCTAATCTAAATGCTAATTGAAACAAATTTGTTTGTTTTCTATTGGGATGCCTGTGTCTTTATATGCTTTGTTTGTTCTTTAACCTATGTCAGTTTAGCAAATAAATTCTTTTTTGCGTACGCATTCAGAAGGGCTTCCCTGGAACTGCATAATTTTGAGGCTCTTGGAAGGTGCCATTCCCTAAAACCAGATACATTTAGAAATCCTCATGTCATTTCACCAGTTGCCTCTCATCCATGAAAGCAAGTGACACAGATGGTCTGGCTGGAGCTTGAGAAGTCCAATCTTTGTGGCATACCGTGAGGCAAGGAAATTTTCTGATTTGCAATAATAATTTGACACATGCCTGAACCCCTATAGGCCATCAGCACAGCTTCTCAACTGTCATATCAGAACTGCTATTTCACATATAGTCATATGCTTGGTGTGTGCTAGGTGTCTAGGTATCCCATCTGCCTAGATCCAGGGCTCAACCTTTCATATCATCTTGTTTATGGATCTCCCAGAGACAGATTACAGTCACCTTCCTTAAGCATGACCAGTCATGGGGGAATTAGAGCATATAATGCTTGTTCTTTGGCATTTAATAACATTAAATTGATACATATACTATATATTTGTATGCATATTTACACAGAAATACCTATTGTTAATTATACACTATATAATGATATAATTTTATATACTATAAGATCTTATATAGTCTATATTTATATATAATTTGTATATGTGAAAATATTTAGTAATTCTTTGTTCTATTATCTTAGAACAATAGCTGATCTCGTAGGTGGAAATGATATTTCCTATTTTTCTGACTCTCCTGCACAGTGTTAAGAGCCTCAGCAAATCTTTCATTTTGATAATATGTATGAAGTTGTCTTCCTTGCCATCTCTGCCTCCACGGAACTGTATTCAGGTTTTTAGTTAGGTCTAACAGACTAACCTGAAAAGGAATGCTGAACTCCTGGTACTCTGAATTAACTGGTGATTCAGCACGATCTCTAGCTAGTTCGAGGACCCTTGGAAAAGGCATCCTTCTACTAAATTTTCCCCTAAGATCTTTGAGCAGTGTTCACGAAGAAACAAAAAAACATGCCCTTTGCTGTAGCAACTACTGTCAGATGTAGACATTGTGTAGCTGAATTTTTGATCACAAATTTTTGACCTTTCCTGACCACTGGCAAGTCTGAACAAGAATACAGGGATGTAGATAAGAGATTCTGATGAATATTTAAATAGCCACATACCTCAAAGAAAAGACGTTTTTCAAATGTGAGAACCTTTCTCTTTCCATTTCTTTAAATAAAAAGTATTTCTGTTGCAAAATAGCAAAGTCAAGGAGAGAAGGACATTTTCAACTTCCCTCACTCCAGGTCTGTTTCCTTGTTTTTATTTTCAGATTATTTTTATTCTGTCAGGCATAAGGGAACACCAGAGATCTGTCATTTTTAAACGATGGAAATGAGCTCAGGAACAACAGATTTTTTTTAGCACTTTTGTTTTTAAATATAATTTAAAAATATAAGGAGGTCTCACTGGAATGTGCTGATGGCAACATCTGTGCTTAGGTAGAGCAGACAGATTAAATGATAATGATTTGAAAATAATGGGAAAGTGGTGGAAATAGTAGCTAGGCGTCCACTTCTAGCAGTCATTGATTTCTTCTGAAATTTCTTTTGAATTGTGAAATTTGAATTTTTTACTGAAATGGATGCAAGGCTTTCATACCTTTCCAAGGAGAGACTAATTTCCTTTATATCATACTTCACATATCATACAGCATTCCTAGAAAAGAGCCTGTTCACAGTAGTTTTCAGTGGCAATTCTTGCAGTGTTCTTTAGAAAAGTCTGCAGAATTTAGACAGGGAAAATATAAATCAGTGGTGGGAAACCCACTGAGACCTGATTCTCTTTTCTCATTGGCAATACAAGATTGTCTTAGGCATTTTTTTTTTCCATATGTTTTGTCCTTTTGCATTTTAAAAGTTCCACACCAGGAGGTCCTCAGAAAAAGCATTCTCAAGTATCATCAAGGTCACAAAATAGTTCCTTATATTTGATCTATATTTGACTTTTCAGTATTTTCCCTATTTATACTCTAAATGATTGAATTGTCCTTGACAGTAATTTAGGGTTCATACACCATTTTTGAAGTAGCTAGACAGGCAACTGGGGTAGATTTCAGTATGCTCAGCTCTGAATTCACCATCCGAACCCATAGCAATTTGAAAGGATTTTATCTCTTATTTTCTGTGTAACTGAAATGAAGTTTGTTATTCTTGAACAAAGGAGAAGACAGTGAAAGATGCTTAATCTTTTCATGCATGTATTAACAGCTGTAACCGAAAACACTCTAAAATACTGTAGACATCATTGTCTCACCATGAGATATGTCTGGTTTGGGTTGTGTGCTTCCTTCCCTTCTCTTTTCGTGTGGCAGAGCAACATTTGCTCTCGCTTTTTCCTTATACTTGAAATATCCTTGGAATAAGGCAATCTTTGGCTTCCCATTACTTGCTTCCTACCTGCCGGTCTTGCATGTATGGTCTGTCACAGAAACTCCCTTTCATCTCAGCAAACTGCTAAAATAAAGTGCGCTTCTGCTGTGCACACAGCCTGTTTATTTGCTGCTGCCCAACTTTATTATTTTATAAAACTTTGATTTTCCCATCTCTAGTGCTCTGACTGCCTGCGGGAAGCGTTAAGGGTCACGCTTGGTAAACTTCCAGCTATGCAGCAGCAGGTAACGCTGATAAGATTGCGGGAAATGCAAGCACCAACACTTCCCTTCGAGGAGGAAGATGGAGAAAGATGAATCCTTGATGAAATGGCACAAAAAAAGCCCATCTAAATTATCCATCTAAATGTCAAGAGTGGTAAGCAGTTTTCTCCTGTTAAATTAATATACTCTGATTGTTCACAAAATAGGAATATTCTTTAGGAATGCATGTAAACAAACAACTAAATAAAAGGAAAAGTGTAATGGCATTAAGAAATAAGTGATTTTTTTTTTTAGTTCCTAATCATGGAAATAAAATCCCACATTGTTTCCAACTTTCCTAGTCATTTTTAGACAAATCTGACAATATGAATGTCTATAGGAAGTTCATTTCAGGACTACGGCTATGATTTATTTAATGAAGAAATAACATTTGATGAAGCTTAGATTGAGGTCTAAATTAGATTTGTTTCAAACAAAAATAGATTTCTTGTATGCAGTTATGCAAATTAAAAAATCAAGGCAGAGGAGCAATGATATCATATGACTAGACTAGAACAAAAAAAAAACAACTGAATATTTCTATCAATAGCTTACTGATAAATCATGAGCTGAAGTTTGTTTAAACAGATGATTTACAAGATATTTTCCAATAAAAAAACATGTTTACACATGCATAACACTCACAATAGGTCCAATCAAATAAATCATTAGATTAAAACAAAAGCAGATTCACTGGAAAATTTATCGACTGAAATTGCTCAAGAAGATTTGCCACTCAGTAATGGCAATAAATTCTGTGTAAAAAAAAAAGAAAAAGCTAAAATGAATTGAAAAGCACAAAAATTGTCAAGATTGATACATTAGTTTACCTTTCTGATAAGAAATGAGAATCTGCTGCTTACATTTTACTCAGCATAACTGCTCTGTAGGCACTAAATTTTTAACTCTGAATCATTATGAACATCTGAAAGGCTATGAACAGTAATTATGTGTTCTTTACCAGTCTGAAACTTCCCTGGCTTCTTCCTCTTCCTTTCCCTCTTGATATTCCACTGTATGTTATGAAAATTCTGTGTAATGTATAGGTAAAATATATTGCTATGTTATTTTTTAGTCTAATTATTGTAATACAGTAGTCTAATTTCTTTTTCTTTTTCTTTTCTCATATTTCCCTATTAAATGTTCACGAATACAACATTTCAATAAGGAAAGAATTTTTTTAGAATTTAAGTGGGTTTTGTTATCTATCAATGAAATTCTACTTCCATGTATTTGAATTAGTTTAAATGTACTCCATGTTTAGCAAAGCACTTTTGTTTCAAATTACTGATGCATTATTACAGCTAAAATTCATTTTTTTTCTCCACATATATATATATATTTCTGAATTAAAAGACTTTCATTGAAATAATAACAAAATGCTATGATCCAGGTAATTTCACAACTTCATAGCGAAGTATCTTTAGTGTGATCTTCCAAGGAACGTACATTTTGTTTGAAAAGACTAAAATTGGGAACCCCTTTCAGATAGTAATTTAAAATTAGACTGGATAAAATATGGAAGAATAGCACAGAAGAAATCATACAGTAATCCTGTGTCAGCAGAGATCACTGCTTTCATAGGACTTTTATCTCTAATTGCTATAGTTTTGCTATAGGGAATCTATTCTGCCACATGTTAGATGCAATAATGTAGGTGAATGTGAAAAGATATGGCAAAGAAAATAATAATAAAAAAAGCTCTTCTTGGGGAAGTCCTGAAGCAATTGGAAAGATCAGTGCAATGTTTTCTCCCTGCATGGGCATTATCTTTACAGAGATAGCAAGTTTCAGAGCTGTTTTATTTCTCATTGCTGATGCATTATTTTCTTTCCCCCCATACTAGGTCACAGCATGCCATCTTGTTTTGCAACCTTTGAAGCCAGGAGACGAATCTCTCAAACATAAGAAAAATGTATGTAGACTTTTGTTGTTGTTGTTTCAGAAGCAAACTATCTCCACTGGATACTGGGCATCTTGCAGGTGGATTGCCATTTACAAAAGATAAATTTACATAATTACTGGTTTTAGGACATAAACATTTCAGTTTCTGCCTGCAGAATTGTAAGTGCAAGAACAGCTGTCTCAAACAATCTGTGGCTATCACTGTTAATTTATATTATCTAAAAGACAGCAAGATAACAAAATCCAATTCCTGTCTCAGAAAGCTAGAAATCCTATTATAAATGTACTTCAGGGTCTTATGGTTGCTGTGATAATATGATCCTAACTTTGGGCATGAGCAATATAATGGCTTAAGGAGGAGAACTGACTTTACAGAGAGTACAACAAATGCAATTGATGTGAACAATATTTTTATATCACTTCTTAGTCAAAATATTGAAGGACTCACATGTCTTTAGGGATTTAGGTGCTTGATAAATTTAACTGTTTTTTGTCATATTTATTATTTCTATCCCTCTCCTCTCAGTTCCTCAGAAAACAGTAATGCATCCATGCTTACAAAACACATTCAACATACAGCAATAATGTATTTCTAAAAGTCAATTCTGTAACATGAGCACTAGCCCATCTCCCTAGAGAAAGGTTTAGGTCTTTGAAAGAAAGCATCCGTGTCCTAGGAAAGGTTCGTTCATAACTGAATGCCTTGTGTTGTTATTAAGTACCTAGCTGCCAAGCAACAACATTTAGGCGATATAATGGAATATGGATGATGTAGGAAGAGAAAGAGTTGTAATTAGCATAGATGATGATTTTTGAAAATTAGGGAGAATGGGAAAGATACAGTTTCTGAAACTGGAATATTTCTCTTTTCCTGTTGTGGCATTTAAACAGTATCAAGCTCTTGTCCATTTTGACCCTCCTAGTCTGCAGGAGGAAAGGCGGAAAGTTAGGGAAGGAAACATGTGGAAAGCTTCCTAGTGATTTTACTTTGTTTGTTTTCCCAAATGTTAATCTCTTAAGTAATCAACGATTACCCCTTCTTTTGAGACAGCACTGGAACTTTGTGCAATTCATCTCTCTAAAGAAACAGGAGAGATATTTTTTCTTTTGTTTTGCATCATTACCCACAAACGAAATAGCAGCATTTCAGGCTGGGTTTTCATTGTACCTGAGGGCAGGTTAATGATCTTTTAAAAACAAATTTCTGATGGGCTGTTTCGAAGAGCAGAAACTTTGCAAAAGATGAGCAACTTCAACCACTCCCTGAAAAATCTCAGCATTTTTCAGTGACAAAACCTGTGAGATCTGTTTACAGGCCTGCTGGGGTGCCTGGTGTTCACCCTGGGATTGCTGATTGAGATTGGCTGCAGGGGGGTTCACTACTGCCACAGTCCTATTCCCTCTTGGAATGGTTGCTCTAGGCAACACTAGCAAGGCAGCACCTAACCCTGGTGTCTCTGGAGAGTGAAAATAGCATATAAATGTAAGAGAGCAACATTTAGAGTAAAATATGCTCTAAAAGTGGCAAAGTATGCTCAGCAAAGTGGCTTCACTGGTCAAAGTTTAGGGAAAGACTAAATGGGAAGGAACCAAAAGATAATAGTCAATTTCTTTTAAAATGATATTTCAGGGGTAAACAGACATTCAATTTTCATGATTCTGGGCTAAGAGGTTCTGTGGCCAAATACTTAGATGTTTTAAAAGTAAAAATACAGAGTTTTTTGTATTAAATACTAGTTAGGATAGGACTTCAATGGAATACACTGTGATTTAATAGGTAAAATGTCAACATTATTCTTTTTTTTTTTAATAATTGCATTCACTCTAAGTTGTATTGATTCTCTGTTCATTTTTTGTACAACGATAATAAAACTGATTCAAACTGATAACAGGAGGATCAGAGATAATTGAAAGGAAGTAAAGGACTTCTAAGCCTCAGATCTCTATACTGCATTAAATAATAAGTTCAACCAAGATAACAGAAAGTGTTAGTAAACTCCCTCTATTTTTGTATATATCTATTAAAAGTAAAATAAAGAGTCTTATGAAAAGTAAAAGCAAATTGTATATCAAAGGATAAAAAGAGAAGAGTTCAGTGAAAGAATAAATGTAAGCTGCTCGGCAGAAGATTAAGAAGAAAAAAGATCTGTCTCCCCCCTGCAAGTGAAAAGAGAATTTCTTTACATAAATCAGTTACTTGACAGATCATCATAATCTAGGTGAGCTCAAATTTTGAAGCTATACAGGGAGTTCTCAAACTGGCTGGGTGAGAGATGCTGTCTTTAGCTTCTGGTGAAAAGTTTATACATACACTGATAAAAATCCGTGAATTTTATTGCTACAACCAGGGTTTAAGATATGGATAAGAGGGTACAATAAATGGTCTAGTTTCTGCTGGGAATGTTTAATGCTGGAAAAATGATTAAACAGAATATTGTCGAATTGCAAGTTTCTTTTCTTGTTTATGTGCATATACTAGTGCTGTGTTTTCTCCTGCTTACAGCTCTTTCTCATAGAGAATTTGCTCTGTCTGCCAGGCCTTGGGGTTTTTAGAAGCCAAATAATTCAGCCTGGAAATGGCCTGGGATGTCATCAAGTCTGACTCCCTGCTCAAAGCAGCACTGACTTCAAAGCTAGGCAAGACTGCTCATGGCCTTGCCCCATCAAGTTTTGAATACCTGCAAGGATGGATATTCCACAGCTTCTCTAGGAGCCTTGCCTATTGCTTGACCATCTTCCTGGTGGATGTTCTTTTCTTTGTGACCAGCTACAAATTCCCTTGCTGCAGTTTGTGACATTGTGCACGTCCCTTCACTGTGCATTTCTAGGAAGAGCCTGACTTTATCTTCTATGTGGCCCATTTTGATAGCTGAAATTAGATCCTTCATTAGTCTTTTTTCTTCTCTCCAGGCTGAAGAAATCCAGCTTCTTCTTCCTCTCCTCATATGATGTGTGCTCCGGCCCTCCCATCATTTTGGTGTCCCTTTGATGGATTCTCTCCACTCTGTTAATCCCTCTCAAACTGGGAAAAGAAACCGGACACAATATTCAAGATGCAGCCTCATGAGGGGATAATCCCTCTCCCCTCAACTTGCTGTATATGCATCTGCTAAAGCAGCCCAATGTGCAGGAAACCTTCATCATTGTCAAAGCCAAACAAATTTTCTGTCAGCTAATATTATCTAAGACACTATTTCTGTAAGAATAAGTATCAAATCAAATGGGTTAAAGAAGTACAGGTAACAGTTTTCACATGCTTCCTATTAAAAAATGGGAAAACATAGAGATATATTTTTTCCTGTGGTTTGGACAGACATTGAAATTAATGAGTGTAATATTCAGCTTTTACTGTATAGAAGTATAAGTAATACTTACCTTCCCTTGTGGGATCAGGTGACTAAAGCAAGAACAGCCTCTCCCAAAACACTGGCATCTATCAAAATGTGAGATAATTTGTGACTCTGGCTGTACTGGTACTTCATAAGTGCTTGGAAGAGGAGGATCAGATATATGACTCAAGTCAAAGCAGAAAAAATATCAGGAAAGATCTGATGGTAATGCCAGACAGAGAAAGGCCTGTATGGAAAGATTTGGGTCATTTACCCTGAGAGAAATTATGATATAAGCTAAGTGTGGGAGCAAAACTTTTATATTAAAAGCATAATATTGTAAAGCATGACTTTTGCCAACAATTAGCCCTTGGAACTAAAGAAATACACCTCTTTTTAGTTTCTATCATTATTAATAAGACACGAATGTTTGTTAGATTAAAAAGTACTTCTTTTTATAGTAAAAAGCTTCTTGAGTATCCAATGTGATTGAAGGACAAATAGGTTTACAGTCCAAGACTTCAAGATGAGCCTAAGGGACAGTCTACTCATGAAAAATGCACCAGTTTAAATGACCAATACATAAATAGTCCAATATGAGGAACTTTTTTTTTTTTCTAATCTGAGTTTGAATATTTTAACACCTTTAGAAACTTGATGACAAACTTAAATTGGCCTGAGTGGCTAATACAGATTCGTTTAATGTAGTTAGCTATCCTTAAAGCTAAACTGGGATTTAAGAGTCCCCAGTAGAAATCTGAACTGATTTCTATCATCTGATGTGTTTGTCCTACCTTGGCTGTAGAAGAGCACAGATGTAACACGTTTATGTTGAATCAGACAGATTCTCCACTCAGTGACTTGTCTGGAAAGAAAAATTTCTGCTAATAAAAGTGAAGACTTTTCTGCTCAGATGCCAAGGAAGGGCCCAGATTAAGAGATTAAGAGGAAGCATATGAAAGAGCATGCCACTGTAAATGGGAATAATGAGAGACATCAAACAGTCTGACAAATGTGACATTGGAAATGACACGGGATCCTTGTGGTGTTATATTGCACTTGTTATATATCTAAATTAGCCCCCTAGAACATTTCCTTGTTTACAAATACTCCTCTAACAGTCCTGTATATAAATTGAGTATGCAGACAATAAGAATACTGTACCAAAGCACAACTACCCCCTTCTCCTTTCAATAATGTACCAATATCAATGAAAGAAAAGTGAGAGTATGAGGTTACTTAAAATTTTTATAGAAATAAATTATTTAATCTGTACTTGCTTCCATTCCCACCCTGCCTTTCCAGTCCCAGGTGAACCCTGTTTACATCATGTATATGTGTGTGTTAAGTAAAATGTGTGTTCTGAATATGCACCAAATAAATTATAAAGCTTTGTTTACCTATAGTTAATGAATCCATGATGTTATGTTTTCAAATTATGTGCTCAAGATGGAAGTATTTTGCATGGCTATTTTAAAAATAAATTTTAATAACAATTAGAGCCCATCTTCTCCAATTTCATCAGATTTTTAAAAAATCTCCCTTTGTGGTTCTTATGGAATTTGAATTAGCATGTGAATCATCTATCATTTTCTCCTTTATGGTAACAGTTTGGGAATTGTATGTTTGTGTTGCTGTGGATGTGACAGGGTGGCCCATTACAGAACACATTGCACACATTTAATTATATGTCGCATTTGCAGCAGAAACCATTCTTCCCTAGGTGCAAGGGAAGGCCAGGCAAGTCCTTACGCACCCCGTGCCTGCATGGGCAAGCTCCCTGCTGCTCCAGATCAAGGACTGGGCTGCAGGGCAGAGCACAGGGCTGTGGGGTAGCACAGGGGCCGCACCAGACTGTGCCTTACGCCTATGGATCTTGCACAGCTGGTCAATGCAGAGAGAAACTCTCATCATTGCATAGCGTGGCTGCAGCCACAGCAGCCCCAGGCGGGCAGGTTAGTGCTGTGTGTACATGATGTATTTCTAGTCTGGACATTTGATCACTGAGGCCGGAGTATCAAAAAGACTGCACTGATGATCCCTACTGTGCCACTAACTACACAGGCTGGTAAACTACTATCTTGTTAGTTGATGATCTTGACATCTTTTCATTTTACTTGTCAACTTGCTGGTGCATAGACACTTTCTTATTGCACGTACAGGACCACCCAATCAGGACTGACACACTGGTTCTAATGTATATTTTGTTTGTTTGCTTGTTTGCTTTATTTTTGTTGTTGCTGATTTTTTTTTTTTTTGAGACACTATGGCCTGAAGCAGAAGCATTTCCACACAGACACATTAATACATGGTCTGAGACATTACCTACATGGATAAGCAGAGGAAGTGTTAAGGTAAGTGTATCAATCATAGCTGGCTCATACACAACATGCTTTTCTTCTCTGAGTTTTTCCAAGCTCAACATCTAGGAAGTAATAAGTAATATTCCATCCTTTTGACCACAAATAGAAAAGATTATTATGAACTTGGTGCTAATACCTTAGTGGCAGGCATTAATGCATAATATTATATTGAATGATAATATTTTTTTCAATGCACCTATAAATCATGAAATGACTGCCATCCTACGATACACTAGGACTGTTTACTTTGGAGTTTTATGAGGTCTCCTTTTCCCTGCTCAGTATGAAATTATTAATGACAATGACAAAAGAGCAAACATCTGACAAGTATCAGACAAACTGTTTATCACATTCTTGCTATAGATTAAGACCCAAATGGAAAATATCTTATATTCCCTTTCCCATGCATAATTTCACAATGTGTAAATTTAATAAAGAAATCTGCAGGGTGCTTCCCTTTTCAGCTGGCACACACAGTATAGGCTGGAAACAAAATAATTTACAGAGAAGTGTAGTGATATTTCCTATCACATGCTCCTGAGTAGTTTTTATCCACAGAAGAATTAAAATAAGGCTGGAAAAGTAGGTTATGAAAGAAAGTGGTCCTGACCCACAGAAATGCAAGCACTTCTACCCTCGCAGAACTGCTCTACTTTTGAAGCTCTACCCAATGTTCATTGGAGGTGAAGTCAATCGTTTTTCTAGAAATTTGGAATTCGAAGTTTAGACTTAGTTTGCAAAGCCACTTGCATAGCCAGGACATTACATTAGAAAGGATACAGAGCAGCAGGTAGAAAGGTGCAACAGAGCCATAAAAATGAATACTATTGCGATAGTGGCTAGTAAATCTTCATTGAGCATCATAATGTCCAGTATAAATGAATAAGGCTGCAGAAATGATGTGAGCCACTGTTCAAGACCAAATGAAGAGACTGGTTAAAAGGTAAGCAACTTTTACAGAGGTTTCAATGTAAGATCATAAGAAGTAGCAGCATTTGATTGCATGGTATGAACTAAGTAAGAGTAGATGTGTTCAGAAAGTAAAGTGAGGTCTGAAACACAAAAACATTCTTGGGAGCACTCAGCCCCCAAATAAGTACACTCTTGAAAGAAAATCCTCTTTACTTTCCCTGTACATACAGCAGGTGGGCTCTGTGCTGCATGTGCTGGTGCCGCATCCCTACATCAAGATGCACAACAGAAATTGTCAGTATCAGTGCAGCAGAGATACATCCTGACACACCTCTGCTCTTGTGCCACTTCATAATTCAGGTTTGCTTTGACTTTAGAGAAGCCAGAGATAAGCCGTGGCACCACGCAGCATTGGGGAGGGCTGGTGGTTGGCAGCTCCATAGGACTGCAGAGTTGAAAAGCAAATGGTGGTGGAAGAGCAAGCCCTTTTAGCCTGAAGCTTTTCACTCCTTGGTCAGGAACACTGGTTTGAATGCTCACTCAGAATCTGTCTTTGGAGCAGTAATAAATATAAAAGTCCAATTCCCAGGGCAATGCTTCTATCAGTAGATCGAGATTTGGTATGCAGCGCTTATTTGCTTTCCGTTGATGCTGTCTTATTCGCATCAAATTGTGCCAATTTTTTGAACACACAAGAAACATAACAAACTTTGTTTTAAATCCATGAACTAACTAAGAACTCTGTCTTGGATGGATTTGAATGTTGATGTCCCATCTCCTAGGTGACTATTGTAACCATCAGACTTCGCGGTAGAGGACCACCAGCGGTTTTGTGGATCTAATTCCTATGTTTTCATCACAGCTGCATCAAAAAAAAATCTAAACTATCAAATATTTTTTTAATATATTTCAAAAGAAATTGTTTGTCTGAAAATGTTTAGTGATTTTCATCTTGAATGAAGCAATTATTCCTAGTTACTCAAAATCTTTTATTTTTCTATGACACAGAAAATTTTGCAGTAAAAATGTCACTTGCATCTCCTGCTATTGCACCAAATACTAGCTAATTAATTGAGTCAAAGTGGTAACAGTAAGGTGTGTCAAACCTAATTAATAATTTTTGGAAATTTACCTATAATTAGTACAGTAGATTCTGCATGGGGTCAGGAGTTTCATATCATTTCTCCAAGTATTCTATATAACTCTAAATCAAAAATTATGCTCACAAAGGATAAAACACAGCACATATCAAATTCTGCTCTCATATGTGCATCATTGACATGAAACAGGTCATATTTGGGTAGGTAAGAACAAAATTTAAGTCTGTATCTTAAATTGAACTGAATTCATCTTATTCTTTTTCAGAGGAAGGAAGATATAAGCTTTCAGCATATCTTTAGCAGTAGAAATGTTTTGGATACTGCTTTTCCCATTGTCAGGTCCATGAAATCTCTTGATTTAGGTTTCCTTAAGTCTACAGCTTCTAAAAAATAATTCTTCCAATAAAAATAAAACAAGGTTTTATAATAAATCTTCAAATTTACCCAGTATTTTTACTGGAAATCTGAAATATCAGGTAGGTTTTCAAACTGCCTTGTATGCTAGATAAATGTTAAGAAACTTTCTGGCAAAAGTGAAATTTGGTTTTCAGACAGTTCCCTCAACAATTTCTGTAATGTTTAAGAGTGGGACTTTCAAAAATGTTCTCGGTTAATGCTTTTAAAAGCATTTTGGTCTTCAGTGACCACATGTCAATACAGCTGAAATCATTGCAGAAAAATGTATTAGAGGTGTTAAAATGTGTAGCTGAGACTTGAACTTGAAGATGAATGTTTTAATGTACAGAGAATATGGCTGGTCTCAATTTGTTCAATGTAGGAATGTTTTTGCAGGAAGGCTTCTTAAACTGGTATAAGCTGCTCTGGTTTCCTCTCTAATCACAGCCAAACTTTTGGAGAATGAAAAATATTTTATCTATATGGGAAATCGAATCAAAGAATTAATCCAGGACAAAAAAAAAAAAAATCCAGCGAAAGACAGATAGAAACAAACAAACATGCAAACAAAAGGAGAAGGGGAAGACTAATTTTTCATCTGTCTGTTTATAGTTCAGTCGAGTCCTTGGCCACCCAAGCAGCTGTGCCAGCCCAACCGAGGGGCAACGCGAGGGCAGAAGTCGAGGCTGGAGCGCGGGGTGAGAGGAGGAGCACACTGCCAAAAGCAACGCAGAGCAGACCCCAGGTCAGGCTCTAGGCAACCCATGGCAAGAGCATCACCGCTCTATTTTAGTAGGGTCTGTGCCTACTGACCCCCAGCAGAAAGTAGGTGTCTGACGGCTTCAGGTTGTTTTGAGGATGTCTCAGGTGTCTAAGCAGAGGAAGCTGAAGGAGGAGACAGATCGAACTACTCGGAAGGCCTGTGGCTGGATGACTTTGGACATAAACTCGGACAACTTTCAGTACCTGCACACAAGAATTACAGAGCTATATCCTTTGCTCTGCTCAGATGTAGATCAGCATGACTAAGCAGCACAAGCTACCTAACACATCCTTTTGCTAGCAACATTTCAGTAGGAGACCATTAATAGCTTAACTGCTGAAACCCCTCTAATCTGTGCGCAGCAAGGCACACAGGGCATAAGTTTGTAAATTTACACCATTTCCCCAGTGAAACAGCTATCCCAGTGGAATGCTGTCTTGCTAACCTAGCTGTGCATGCGCAGGGGTTCCTCTCAGCACAGGCACAGTCACAGCTTTTCATGCCTCAAGCCCAGGTCTTAGCTGAGCCAACAGAACCTTATGGGGTGGAGTTTAAACATATATATCCTTGTATATAATTTTTTTTGCTTGTATTACAATGTCAAAAAAAAATTCTCAAATTGTTTGGGGGCAGTACTTAGCTTGGAGACATGAGAAAAATGTGCTATATAGATTTGCATCACTGTAAAGGCTAAGTGTAGTTCCTTGAACGGCAGTGAAGCTCAAGTCCATCAGGAAGAGAACTGGGCAGATGCAATAGAGAAAAGTTGTTGTAAGACAAAGTGAAGAGCCTTTTGATTCATACAATAGCATCAGAACTAGAGTTTCATAACAGAAAAAAAAAATCACTTCAAAAGTCACATCTCTTTATTGTTACAGTACCAGCATGCATGTACATGCATACATGTGTGCAAAGGCATCTAATGTATTCCAGGAGGCATCCAAAGGAAACCAGGAGTCTCTTCCAGAGGCCCCATATGTTCGTGGGGAATAATTGACCTTCCTCTCTCCTCCACGGTGTGCTCCGCATGCTCAGCACAGGGTGTGGGGCCCTGTGTGGGGTGGCCCCTTTGAGGTGGTGCTAAGGAGGAAATGGCTGTGAGAAGGAGCAGTGCTCGACCCTCAGCTGTTCTGAAAACAGTCCGTCCTGGCCTGTGAGGGGAGAGGAGAGCCCCAGTGCATGGGCAACACCTGTGAAAACACTAGCCCTGCAGAGGTTGTGGTCCCGTTAACAAACCTCTCCAGCTTGTCTGTCCTCTCGGGCTGCTGGGTTAAAACTAGGCTGTTAGTTGCTGTAGGTATACTGTGCAAAGAGCAAATAGAGCAGATGGCTCAAAAAAAAAAAGTGGCAGGAGAGAAAAGTTTGCCATAGGAAGATAAGAAATAGCTTCCCTGGAATTTTGATTTTTTTATCTTCCTTTTTGTTCTCATCCTGCTACTGAATATACCCCCAGGCACCTTTCGACTCAGTAGTGCAGACATGTTAAAGATGGTTGTGAAGTCTGTTCTGGTCCCTATTGATTGCCCAGATGTGTCTCTTCACCACATCTTGTATTTGCATGGGTACAACTTTGCTCAACTTCTGAGCCTCTTAACTGTTCGTTAACACTTAGCAAACCCTCCTTCCCACCCCAGGGCTTTGCATAGCTTGTGAGCCAGAGATACATTACCACATGGTCCCAACTCAGAATAGCTCGGATTACCATCAAGGACTGCATATGGAGCTGTAGTTTTTGATCACAAAGTCTTTATAGTCTGCCCTTTGTTGATTTAGTATGAAAATGTGCACATTGCAAAAGTCTCTATTCAAGTGCCACTTACAGTATCCTGGAATATTTCCAGCTTCAAGCCCTCCTCTCTATCATATTTTCTAGCTCTCTGTTCAATCTGTCATTGTTTCTGATTCTTTCAAAAGTTTTTTTGAATTCAGTACCCAAAACTTTATTCTAAACTTTCTGTAAGCTTCCACAACCCCAGAGGCAACAGCAGTTTTACTTCCGAGATTAAAGAATTTGCCTAGGGGATGAGAAAGCAGAGCTCAACTTCTTGCATTATCATAGATTCTCCAATGCTTATGGTAAACTGTATAGGCCAGATCCAAACAGGTTTTAGGGGATTATGGAAGGTTTCTTGTTTCCTTCAACGAGGAGCCTGACAACTCTCCTGCGTTGAGGTGCACAGCAAAACTGACCAAGGGGTCAGTTGTTGAGGAGACTTAAATATGAGACAGAAGCTAAGGTGTTGTCAGTCATGTCAATAGTGAATTACTTCTAAGTCTTTGCAGGCCTAAAATTTAGGCTTGTGAGGAAACTCAGTGTTGAAAAATGAAGTGCTGACGGAGCCTGGGCCCCTCCAAAGATTAAGCAGGGGCTTTCAAGAACTAAATTTTTGGATCTTAAGTGCTAAATCTTACTTAAAAATATCATCACCTTTCTAGATCCAGACTTTGGGATATCTGTGTTTCTATGACTTTCAAAAAGCATCTGCAAATAACTACTCACTGGACTATCAGTAAGTGAGATAGTATTTCTTGAATATTTCTCAGGGTCATTTGTGAGAACATCTTGTCTCAAATTGCAAGTTTAAGTGAATAAACTAGTTCGCTTTATTGTTAATCTTCTAGTCTTCATAACCTTCAAAATAAACTTCATTTGAGTAGAATGGTTTCAAGATTATATTTTTGGATTCAATCACTTTAATGTTGATATGTCTCATTTTACAAACACTTGGCACTCATTTTTAAATTACGTACACTGAAATATATTGCATACCTTTAAATCTGAGAAGTTGTTAAATGCTGCTGAGAGATCAGTTATAACAAAAGCACAGGTCCCAACAAAGCACTGAGGAACCTGTGTTTTTATGAAAATAGTAGAAATCTTTCCAGTGCTAATCTGCAAAACTGAGTTAAAGCTTTTGAGCAGGTCTTCGTGAAAAGTCTGACACTTTCTGTCCTGCAAATGCTGCAATGTCCTTCATTCTGACCTCTTCACACCTCTGTGTGGGGTCCCAACTAGACTTTAGATTTTTATCTTAAAAAAAATAGCTGGGTAGGAAAAAAAAAAAAAAACACACTTTCAAACCTCTGAAACTCTTTCAGCCAGGGATTCCAAAAAGATACTTAAAGAAGTCATGACTCAGATCTCAGAAAATATTATTGCCATATCATCTGAATTCCTTTGAAAATTGTCCTTGAAGATGTACCTTATTTTTTTTTAAACATAGTATTTCTTTTTACACCAAAGAGATTTTCTTAAATATTATTTAGGACAAAATCATCGCCTTCAATGCAGCCTCCACTTATTATTTTAGACTGACCGTCAGCTGCAGTTTCCTAACTATGATGACTGCTCAGGTCTTGCACTGATGTTAGACTGGGGTTGGTTATTGTTCATGTCTGAACCTATGAACTTGAAAGCCTTCCTAAATCTACTGCTTTATAATGTCTGCAGAGCTTGTATTAGGCCAGTCCTATTTAGGCAAGATAAAAAGTAGACAGTCTGCAGCATCTAGATCACTTCTAGCATCTGTGGGGTGAGATGAAAGTAGTCTGTAGCATCTAGATTACTTCTAGCACCTGCCACAGCCCACTCACTTAGACATTCTTCAGGTACCTTCAGACGTTACAATAAAATGGCTCATAATAATTGCTGGTAATCTACACTCTGGATGGGCAGTATTAAATTTCTTAATCTGAAATCATGTTTTTTTCAGGTTATCAGATTAGCAAAAGTGTAGTTGTGAGATGCTTAATGCTTGTGTGCAATTTTATTGAATAGGTGTCACAATAAATTCTTTAAAACATCTGCTGGTTCTATTGGTCTGATACTAATTAAGATTTTTAATAACTTTCACTATATGTGGCGCCACCTAAGCTTTTTATAGCTTGGCTCTTTTATAAGATGTTGTCTGGTGTTTGTGTGCTGGAGTTTTTATCCTGTGAAATTGTTTGTTCTTGCAAGAATAGTGCTTAATGGGAAAGATACTGTGCAACAAATCAAGGAATTAAGCCTACAACTAGAAGGGATTAACAGTGTGTAGATTCATTATGTGAATAAAGGTTCAAAGGTAAGCCTCAAAGTGATATGTCCAAATGTTGTCATTTTCCGAAAGTTATCATAAAAGAAATTCTTTTTGCAATGAATTTAAATGGAGGCAACAAGAATGACTGATACTCCACATTTTATTTTGTCATTTCTATGGATATATCCTCTGTAGAAAAGCACAAAGCATTAATCTAATATCACAGCAAAAATGCAAGATCCACGCAGAACTGTGCGCTACACCTGTTATGTTCCTATGCTCTAGAAAATATCATAGAAACTGTTATACCCTCTGATGATTCTCATGTCTGCAAGTAAAGGCAATATGAGTCACTGCTCTTGGTCACTGACCAAAGCATGACCAATGCTTTGTGTGGACAAAGCATGATGTACATGTGTAATTGTACTCAGCTATAGGCAAAAGGCCTCATGCCTCATTTTCTTGGAAGTTTGTAGGTGATATTCTACTATGATTGAGTACTAGCTGGCTTGTAGTATAGCCCTTCCTTCTTCACAGCTTCACAATCTCACAGAGAAAAAGATAGGGGATGATCCACTTATGTAGGGTTCATATGAATTTTTGTGATGATTTTTTTCCTCATCCTGATAAAACACATAAAACAAGGGATTTTTTCCCCTTATATCATTTGCCTTTTCAGTGTTAGTATATGCTACCTGATTTAGGCCTTTTCCATTTAGTAAAAACCAGGGTGGCCATCTGTTGTTCAGTCTGGGCTGAATTGCCCTTAGAACCTACAAGGAGTTTAAGAAGAGAGATACACTGTTTGGGCTAGTTAAAAGGCAGAAGAAATACCTTCTGAGGCTTGTGGGGTGTCCTACTTCTCTCTGCAGGTTATCGAGTGACCCTGGTAGCGTACTGTTGCAGTGTGGCTCTTGAAAATCTCTGGGATGAAGACATTTGTAAAATAGCATGGATAATATAAATTTGCTAGCAGGTGTGTATCTCCAAATTCAAGTCAAGAGCTCCCTGTGTAAGACAAAAAAGACACACAACAGGAAGTCGATGTCCCTTTATGCTCTAAGTGTGGAGAAGACTTTAATTATCCCAATGGCAGAAGTAACAAAGATTGTTTGGTCTTATACAACCGTTTCTGTTGAGCACTTTCTCCTGTGTGTTATGCTGCAAGAGGGAATGGTGAAAGTGTAACTTAATTGGCATAGTTAATGGAAAATAACTCATATAATTTCTTTTCTATGTGTCATTGTTTTGATTAGAATCGGGTTACTTCCTCAGTAGTTTTTTCTCTTTCTTCTCTAACATAATTTATCCAGTCACTATCACAACCACACAAGTATTTGATTTGATAGTGAAAAACTTTGCCATTTAAGAGAATAATTTACTTAACATGACAGCAAAACTTCTAAATTACTTCTATGTATCTTAGTGAGCTTAATTTTAGTTGATTAAAATCTTACAACTCTGAGTGGCCCCAGAGTAACTTATTTTTTTCCAAAACATGGTTTTGGGAACAGTGAAACACTATATTTTGCTGGCAAACAGTTACAGGGATTTAAACCTTTAATCAAGCCCTGCTAAATACTTCAGTTTATAAATTGTTTATGAGTTAACCAAGACTTTCCATACAAATCTGTTTTACTTCAATAATAGTCTGGAACTTTTCTGCACACTATTCTGTCCAGTACAATCTTCTACTGTTCAGATCTGGCTATTAGTACGGTCTGATCAAAAATAATCTTACTTCCAGAAAAGTTAAAATACTGTTGATGAATAAATCAGAGCTACAAATGTTAAATGAAAAGTGATCTCTGAAGTCTTCCTTCTTCTTCCTTTTACATGCTGTAAGGAAGAATAGGAGGCACTGACTCACTACTAGTTACCCACAGGCTCCTGATGAGTTGGTATGACTGAGCTGAGATGTTCAGATTTTGCCATTAGCTTTGTCTAGCTGTAGTTCAAACAAGCTCCCCTCCTACCTCCTGTCTTTATTATCTAACACTTGGAAGGTTTAATTTGGCAAATCAGTCTGCTGGGTCGAAGGATTTTGTCATCTTGAAAAGCAAGGCGGGCTACATGCCTGAACACTCAGTGTCGTCAGAAGGAAAGTGCATTGGGCCACGCTCCTGAAGAAGTGGTGAAACAAGTGACAAGACCTGTTTGATAAGCATTCCTGCCCTCTGGTGGTAAAACTGGGCTAAATTTAGTTATAAGATCCCTTATAAGCTAGTCAAGAAATAGAGGAACAAAATGATCAATTATTTATACTTAGCGTTTCTCTGAAAAGCAGGACTCATATTCATTTGCATACCTTCTGGTCATCAAGATTTGAGATGTCTTTCCATCTTTTCTCTTTTTTTTCTGCATTAAAGGAGCTTTGATTAGGAAAAAAAAAATAGATACATGAATAAGAAAATCTCTATGTGAGTAAAAACATAGGGATATTTTCCAGTTTTAAGACTACACAGAACCAGCTCTTAGGAGGTGTAGGAAGCTTCATCAGAAGTTAAAATTGAAAAAGAAATGTACTTGGGCAGATAATTATACCACTTTTAAATTGCTTTCTAACAGTAACATATATTACAATATTACAATACTGAAATACAATGGACTGATGTTCTTAATTTTATAATATTTCATAAATGGTTTGGTGACTCTCTGAAAAAAAACATGGCTATGAGTAATCAATGTCTTTATTCTTTAAAAAAGAACTATTTAGAAAAAGAAAACAATATTTATTTAACATCTCCCAAATGCTGGAAATTAAAAAAAAAAGTATCTGAAGAAACATAGTTCTTTTCAACTAAGGACTCTCCAAATTGCCACAACTCCACCTCAGACACCCAGCTTATCTACAGAATAGCTTACTTGTAGTCTTGACTAGGGCTAAATTACACTGAGCCTCATCTCTATAAACTTGTACAAACTTTGAGATAAGACAAACTCAAATGCATATGCAGATCAAGCAAAGACTTTATAGAAATTGCAGCTGACAGTTTATGTGCTGTGGAGGTTCTTCTTAGATCTTGTCACAGTCAAGGATTGTTTGAATAATGCTGGTACATTCAAAGAAAGGAAAGGCCTGAAAAAAGGAAAGGCCTGACACATCAAATGCTAACAATGGATATAGAATAATGTAATACAAAAATGAATAAAATGAGTCAGCCAGCAATATGTCTATCTTCATTTTACACACACACACACACACAAAAATCAAAATTCCCTTCCCTTCCCTTCCCTTCCCTTCCCTTCCCTGCCCTTCCCTTCCCTTCCCTTCCCTGCCCTTCCCTTCCCTTCCCTTCCCTGCCCTTCCCTTCCCTTCCCTTCCCTGCCCTTCCCTTCCCTTCCCTTCCCTGCCCTTCCCTTCCCTTCCCTTCCCTGCCCTTCCCTTCCCTTCCCTTCCCTGCCCTTCCCTTCCCTTCCCTTCCCTGCCCTTCCCTTCCCTTCCCTTCCCTGCCCTTCCCTTCCCTTCCCTTCCCTGCCCTTCCCTTCCCTTCCCTTCCCTGCCCTTCCCTTCCCTTCCCTTCCCTTCCTTTCCCTGCCCTGCCCCATCCTACCCTCTTAGAAAATGACCTATCGGAAGAATTTGAAGGGACAGAAGGAAAACAAGAGCTTTCTTGTCCTATCTAAGAAAAAAAAAAAGATTTCAGCTATCAACTTGAAATGGACTTTAATTCTCTCATTCTTCCCCTCTCCCCTACCCGCTCTCCCCTCTCCCCCAAAAAAAGAGAGACTACAGAAACATTCTTTTTAGCTGTGTCTGTTCACATTCTCTCTTTAGCAGAGAATGTGAAAAGTAAAACAGCAAGAGATGAACGCAGAAATGAAGAACACAGTTTCTTCCCCAGAAGTTGCTATGGCCAGCCATACATCTGTAACACATAACTCTGTCTTTTCTTTGAGTAGAATGCACATTTGTTTCCAAAAGTTGATTCATTCATAAAAAAATCCAGGGCCAAGGTTTTAAAAAGGGGCTCGTGATTTTAAGATCCTGTGTCCAAAGACCTCAAAAGAATTCTATGTTCACTCACATAAAATTCCCAGGTGGGAACGCTGGAAAAGCCTGCATACAAAAAGCACGAGCCTCTTGACCCAGACACTGAGTTTATAGAAGACAGCTCACAATCTTTGTAGCATTCAGATGAGTTTGTAAATGACTTTGTAAAATATCTATTTCTATGAGACTCATCCTTGTTGTCAATAATGATTTCTAAATCATAGAGATTAAGTTCTAATAAGCTATTTTCATTTGCTATTTTCTGTAACTGGATTTCATTTCAATTTTTTTTTTTTTTTTTTTGCTCAACACCTTCTTTGGGTAATTATTTAAAAGAAGAACACATCTTTAAATAACCTTTGGTACACACTCTTTTTCTTTTTTCTTTTCCAGAGTAATTTAAGAGACTCAGTTCTTTTTCATTTGTTGCATACTAATGAGCATCCAAGTCTCGTACTGTTTGCATCAAGCAAATTAAAACTATTTAAAAGAAGATATAATTACAGTCATATTGTTAAGTATTTAAAAGAGGTATGTCACTGAATTGATTGTCTTCAAAACTGGAAATAACAACTACCATAATATATTGTGGTATCTACATTATTTACTCAGGGACTGCATCAGAATCCTGGCTATTCATTGTTGTTGGAAAGAATGAATGAGACACCTGTACACTAAAGGTGTACAGGTGTAAAGGTGTGTTTTTTCCCCAAATCAATATAATTTTGGAAAATAAAACCATATTGGGTTTCTTTTCTACAGCGCACATACGAAAATTTTGTTATTTTAAATCTACTATGCCTGGCTTTCCTTTACCATAGCTGCGAATAATAGTAACATAAGGGAAGCATCTTGTCTTTGTTGCAGAGAATTGCAAGAAACTGACTTACTTTGATTTAGAGATCACGACACATCTTCTATAGATGTAGATCTTTATTCAGAACACCTAGCTTCAGATGCCTGGCTAAGACATCAGCTTCAGAAGCCCATTCATCCAAAGTCCCCTACACATGTGGTTGATGGAAAGTGATTATCTTCTTCAGACCATTATGTGGGCTGTTTTTGTAGTGGTATGTAATATATATATATGTGTGTATATTTCTTAAATTTTTGGATCTATAATGATCTTTCTATGAGAACAGACTACAGACTCTTCATGTTATTTAAATCTGCAGCCAATAAACTTGCTTTTATATGTTATCTTCTGTGGACCTTCCAACAGGACCTTTTAAAACAGCTTGAACAGCGTTGGGTCAGGGTCTTGGGTCCCCTACACAGGGACTTGTGTCCCCATCTGGCCAGTATTTTGGCCATGCTGGGGCTGATCATGGGCTGATTGTTCTCCTCTGCTGGCCCCACGGAAAGGCAGGGCTGGGAATAATGTGGGCTCCCCTCCTGTCATTGCTCCTCTGCTGCCCTGAGTGTGGAGACCGGCTTTCATCTGGAGCCCAACAGAAAGGTCAGAGATTCAGTCAAAATTAACACCTAGTGGAAATATTTTGCCATCATGCTAATGAGTATTCTGGATCACCTTCTGAATATTCTCATCCTGAACTCCAAAATTTTCCCAACAATCATTTTGTAAAATGGACATGTTCTATGATGTGAGGGGTAAAAATAAATAAATAATAATAATAAAATCAATTCTTTCTGATGGAAAACTACTTACTTGAAAGAATTTTATCAAACTGTCATTGATCAGCTCTGGTTCTTCACCTCCCAGCTGCTATAATTAAAGTTGATTGTTACATTTCTGTTGCAGAGTAGGAAAAAAAAAGGAAAAAATGAAATAGTTCATTCAAGATCATATTGGAGCTTCAATGTAAAACATTTAATGAACCATAAAATGTATTTGTAAATATAAAGTATAATAAAAAGAATGTTACTTCTTACACTGAAACTTACACACACAAACACGCAAACAGACCCAGGCGCATATTATACTGAACTGGAAAGACTGTCAACCTGTTAGGAAAACTGTAGTGTTCCTCTTATCTAGCATTTGAAAATTCAGTTAAAAGACTGAATTCTAATTTATAGAATTCTAACATTCTAATTTATAACTCTGAAATCACATTAAATTTTTGCTTCTCCTGCAAAATGTCTTGAGACTAGCATCACTAGCATGATACTTTGCCATGAAACTGCTTCCTACATTTTAATACAGTTATCTGATAAAAACAACTGAGCTTAGACAAAATTTATGAAATATTTATTCACTGAAAAAGAGTGGAATCTCAAATCGTATTATTTTAAGAGGCAAGACAAACGTGTGGTAAATACAGAATTCACTACACTGCTTAATGAGACAGAATTAGCTCAACTTTAAATATGTTGTATGTAGTAAGTTAATGGATTATCAACTTTAATGCAGTAAATGCACTGTCACTCTCATATTTAACAACATAAATGTCCAAGATAGTGTTTGGGAAGCTCATGAAGTAGTAATCTGTTTGTCAGAGGCTCATAATAAAAATAGTGTCCTCTATGGATGTGTAAATGGATCAAGTGGACAGTGAATAGCAGCAAGAGAAGCAAAGGAGAAAGGAGGAAAAAAGCTACATGAGGGGGACCATTAATAATGATAATACTCAAAAAGCAGTTAAAGCACAAGAGTCATCCATGCGTTTCTACTTTCATCCTTGGCTGAAACTTAAACTCTTAGTATCCATGCTATGCTAAGGGAGAGCAGAAATCACGGTCCTAGTAGTGCATGGGGTACCTAGATGCTTGGCTTGGCCTGACCCATCAGGTTTGCCGAGAAGAGTGAATAATATGGCCTTTGTTAGGGGTTTGCTCTCCAGACTGGTACCTAAAGCACAATGCCTGGAGCACCATGTGTGTACAGACACAGTGCTTCCCTGCATCCCGTAACAGGCAGAGGTGATCGCGACATTGCACAGGAGCAGTACATTAGACACTTGAAAAAAATCAGAAACTTTCAAAAACATCCACACTGATGTAGACTTGTCCAGATGTAGGCTCTTCTGGATAAAAGTCCCCTGAGCTTCATCCATGCATCCTTGCCCAGACTTTATAAATGTATCAACTAAGAGCTAATGGATGCAGTTTTTGTGAGTGGCAATTTGTTCTATGACAAATGTTGCAGAGGAGAATAAGATTCCTTTCCATACTGCTGTCAGCAGATCTTTACTTTGTTCTTAATAAATCAAGCTAGCTCACTGTTTTAGGTATATGGGATAGACAGAGATGATTCAGAAATTCCTGGGATTGCTTCTATGTTAAGTTTATGATAGTTGGTTTGTAAATATTTGATTATAATCACTCATTTTGTCCTTAGGAGAGAGTTTTACAGCAATTATTTTAATTTGTAGAAGGATACTCGAAAAAGTACACAAACATTGGTTGTGAGTCATTTAAAACAACTTTCTATCAATCCCCAAATTCCAATGCCGGTAGTGACCTTCACATAATTATTACATGTGTAAGCATCAGGAATATATACAGTTTGATGCTAAGGGGAAATATTTCAACCTTGTTTTCATGTAGAAACTTCAAATGACAGTCATTTCTACTGCTAATTCTTTTTTTTTCCCTAAGAAAAATATTTTCAATTTGTATTGTTTCTCCTTTTACTGAATCAGAGGTACTTTTTCATTGTTGGAGAATGCTAATAATATCCTCAAGATTTCTCCAAGTGACAAAAGTGGGTAAGGATAATTTAAGCTACAAAAGGAATTCCTTTGTTTCAAGAGAACATAGCAACCAACTACAAAAATAGAGAAATTTGAGGAATCAAATAAACTCTAACAGCAAAATCTTAAAACATCATGAAAAAAAGATTTTGAAGTATCTTTTGAAATAAGAATTGGAGTACAATAACTGTAGAGATCATTCTAAAACGAGGTCGTCTTTATCTGACGGGCTTTTCTGTAGAGGAAGTTGAAGAGGAAGTCACATTTTGTTACTTCTCTTCAAGGTTATAAAATCTCATTTGTAACAAATCATCTTGTTGACATCTGACCCTGTTCTACCACATCAGAACAGGGTCCTATTGTGGTTACAGCATATCAGTATAAAAGACTATAAAGTGAACCTCTAATGTGAATTTTCGTCTTCCCAAGCAACATTATTTTATTTAGCAAGGTGATTTTCCCATGAATTCTGTAATAGCTGCTTGTACCTGTAATAGAAATAAGATTTCTCTCCTGCTGAGACAACACTGCTAGGAAATACTAGGCTGCAAATTTTGTTCTGACTTTCCTATCATCAACAGAACCTTTAATATCTTTCAGCTGGATACACCTATTGAAGGAAATAGGTTGATGGTGCCGCACCTGGAGTATTGGGGGCAGTTCTGGACTCCCCGGTACCAGAAGGACATTGAGCTTCTAGAGAGGGTCCAACATAGAGCAACAAAGATGATACATACAGGGCTTAATTTGGAATTTAGTGTTGCAGAGATGTATATGGAAGTACATTTAGTTTGAAGAATATTTATTGCTGGCATTGGTAAGTTTGATTTTAAGAAACCAGGTGGTGTGGGGAATGCTGAAACAGAGTTAAGAAAAAAACATTTTATTTGTAAACCAGGCACATTTGATAAAGAAATTCTTGCATGATGATGATCCACAGGATTACAGAATCAAAGAATCACAGAGTGACTGAGGTTGTAAGGGACCTCTAGAGATCATCTAGTCCAACCCTCTGCTCAAGTTCAGACACCTAGAATATATGGCACAGGGTGGCATCCAGGTGGGTTTGGAAGATCTCCAGAAAAGGAGACTCCACAACCTGTCTGGGCAGCTTGTTCCAGTGCTCTGTCACCCTCACAGGAAAGAAGTTCTTCCTCATTAGGAAATGGAACTTCATGTGTTTTAATTTATATCCCTGGTCCTGTTACTGGTCACCACAGAGAAGAGTTTGACTCCATCTTCTTCATTCTCCTCTCAGATACTTATACATATTGATCAGATCCCCTTTCACTCTTCTCTTCTCTAGGCTAAAGAGCTCTAAGATAAAGCTTGCTCCATCTTTCCTCATATGATAGATGCTCCAGTCCCTTAATCATCTTTGTTGCTCTATGTTGGACCCTCTCTAGAAGCTCAATGTCCTTCTGGTACCGGGGAGTCCAGAACTGCCCCCAATACTCCAGGTGCGGCCTCACCAGAGCTGAGTAGAGGGGCAGGATCCCCTCCTTCGACCTGCTGGCAACGCTCCTCCTGATGCAGCCAGGATCCCATTGGCGTTCTTGGGCATGAGGGCACATTGCTGCCTCATGGTTAACCTGTTGTCAACCAGGACTCCCCAATCCCTCTCCGTGGAGCTGCTTTCCAGCATGTCAGTCCCTAATCTGTGCTGGTGTCTGGGATTATTCCTCTCCATGTGCAGGACCCTGCACTTGTCCTTGTTGAACCTCATGAGGTTCCTCCCTGCCCAACTCTCCATCCTGTCCAGGTCTCTCTGAATGGCAGCACAGCCCTAGGGGTGTCGGCCACTCCTTCCAGTTTGGTGTCATCTGCAAACTTGCTGAGATGCACTCTGTCCCCTAATCCAAGTCCCTGATGAACAAATTGAACAGCCCTGAGCCCAGTACTGACCCCAGGGGACACCACTGGCCACAGGCCTCCCGCTAGACTTGGCATCTTTTGTCACCATCAGCATAAGGTTTTTCAGGATGCTTGTATTAAGAAATAAAAAGCTACAGACTAAATTACTGACTGTAGGCCAGGTCCCTTTTCACCTTTGACAAAACATAATTATTCAAAATTTACAAGTATAAATTAATCTTACAAACATAATTTACCTATAATGTCCAATAGAGGAAATGACACAAAAATTGAAATTAATTTTATTATTGTCATCTCTACAAACATCTAAAAAATTCCACTAAGTTATATAAGACAAATCTTCATTTCAAGAAAGGTTTCACTTGGCAATAAATCACACACAATGATTTGTGTGCTCTTGTGAATATACACTCCAGAGCTACAGGGTAGAGAATGCTACTGCTTCTATACTAATTGCAATGTTCTTTAATTATCTTAAGGATATCTTTCAGAAAACATGTCCTAATGCAATAATCTAATGGTCTCAGCTTCAGGGCCAGAGATGTCCTACATCTGTCCAGATTATAAACTGATAATATGTGTGTCTCTGCGTGCATAAATATGCCCTCAATCCAGCCAAATTGCAGAGTTTAAGTCTGCATTGTAGTTAATTTATGGGTTAAATATACAGGGCCAAATATTTGCCTTGGAGTATTCATGAATGCAATTGTACACATTTATATAAAATTAAATTTTAATCACTTCCCTTTTCATTTATTCAGAAAGGAAGGCAGGTATACTGAGGGTTGCTTTCCTTTGCCTCTTAGCAAAGTCATGAAAATGGTTTTGAATATAGTGAAAGAAAAAGCCTTGTACATTGACAATTTTCCTCGTAAAAGTAGAACAATATTATAGTATATCAATATATTGTCGATCTCATTAAGTCTATAATGCATACTACTAGGTCTTTGGTATATATATGATATATAGATTACTTTGGAAGTCCAGGTTCATTATTTTTGCTTATGAAATGTAATCAGAATAACACTTCAAATTTTCCAAGATGCCAGAGTTGTCAAAGTATTTCATGTAGTATGAAAGTTTCTGCTGCTTTACTGAAAGGATATAAAGGTCTTCAATAAACAGAAAATGCCGAATTTCCAAAGAATTATTATTTATTACTTATGTCTATCTGTGTGCCAACTTTATTATTATTATTATTATTATTATTATTATTATTATTATTATTATTATTATTATTAAATTATAATGTTATTGTCCTGAGGTTAAAAAATTGTTTGAAATACAGAGATTTTCCGCCTAAGCGTACATTTTTTCTTCCTTCCATGCATTTTGTAAGACCTTTTCTAGTTTGTTTTGATTTGTATCACTATGATCTTCTTATGTACTCTGACCTTTTTATTAAGACTTCTTTCAGAATGAATAGCCACTGTGATTTGCTATAACTTGCTTCTTGTAGTATAAGCAATTGGTTTATGCCCAAGAAAAGATAGCGTTTGTGCGTAAGCACAATTTTTGATCCCTTCTTTTAAACTGAACAGTGTTAATTTGATCTCTCAGTAGATAAAGTAGAATACGTGATTAAAGAAACTATATGGAAATAGCTTGGGCACCGGCGTTTCTGGCTTTCACTATAGAATGCAATCTTCATGACGGTTTCCTTAGAACCCCAGCTTCTGGAGTCATTAAATTTGGCTGAATTATTTGTAAAAATTGTACAGACTTCCTATGACCCTTGAGGTAGCCAAAATACCTACAAAATCTTTTGCTTTTTAATATTACATTTTTTTAAAGTTATTTTCAGGATTCAGGATGCTGATACATGACTCCCGACACTCTTTTTCACCATATTAACACAATGCTACTAGCCAGCTCTAATAAAGTAATCATCAGAAGTATAATGATTCACACAAGGACTTTTAAAATCTCAGTCTGCCTGGTGATAGAATAAAGCATGGATTGAGGCAAAGCAGTCAAGAACAATAACACTTTCAGACAAAAAAAGAAACAAAAATCAAGAACTGTGTCTATTGCCCAATGTTAGATGTACCAAAAGTTCACAGCTACATTTCCAGTGTAAAAATGCCAGTGCTGAGCAGCAATCTAAATTCTAGCAGTTGTTAAACATTAATACATCCCACCTTTCTTAGACATCTAATTGAGGTAGTTCAGTTAAGAACTGTATTCTTTATCTTCCTTCTTTTGGCTAAAGAGAAGAAGATAGGCATCTGGAGAAAGCACCCAGGAAAAACCTATGTCTCCTTGGGCAACTAAAACTTTTGAAACTGTAACAAAGAGTAAATAATTTATTCAGACATTCATTCTACAAACCACCATGTGGCACTGGATTATTCTTACTAAGCAATTGCCTCCAACCATGTGAGAGCAGAAGGGCAAAAGCTCCTAGTTTGCCATAGGACAAAATCGGAGAGAACATCCTAACCTTTAAATTGGTTGTTTTAGTAGTAATCAGGGGTGATCCTGCGAAGCAGAACTTGCCTCAGATGTCAAGAGAGATACCTAACCTTCTGAACTGCCACCTCTCATTGACTGCAAAACCCATTACCTAGCTAAATTGTGTATCTCAGCATAAACGACATGCAATAAACCCAGAACTGTATAGCAGGACAGAGATCATGCTGGCTACACAATAGATTTTATGTATAAAATATGTATAAATCTGCATTTATAAATGTATATCTATATAATTTCTATAGATTAAAATATTTAAGAGATATATAGGTGAACATCTCAGCTACGAAATACAAATATATAGTAGACGTTCATGCTTGGAATAGATCTACTTATGGGAAACTGAAGAAAGAAGAATCCTGTGTTGCTTATTATTTAATAAGTAATAATCCAGATATCCATTTAGAAAATATAGAAACATGGATTTTGTGCTCTGGTGTTTATTATTTCAGTATTTGCTATTGCAACACCTCAAAACTGCCTTAATCTAACAAAAGACTTTTATTTCCATTCAAAGACATGTCTTTAAAAATTAGATCTCCTAGGTTCTCCAGGTAAATCTTTATAATAATATAGTAAAAATTAGGATTTTTAATTATTAAATCAGAGATACTACAAAAGGCTTTGAACCTGGGAAAGGATTTCAGAGGGAACCAAAAAGAAACAAGACTGTGGAAATCAGTGCTTAAATCATAAAGTGGAAGCAAACTGGGATTTGCACTTCTTGTCTCTGAATGAGATTTTGACAAAAATAATAAAGGAATTAGGTGAGATATTTTATAGGGTGATATGCATATGTATGAGAAACTGATCAAACTCAAAATCATGAGTTATTAGTAATTAATTATTAATGAGTTGCTTATCCTTCTCTGAAATGATAAAATTTAGTCTTGTCGTTTCTGTATCATCCAGACCATGAATAGTGACTCTAACAGTAATCTAAAATTACACTCCATTTTTACCCCATGACATAACTTCTCGCTTTATAAAATCAAGTTTGGGAGCTATCAGCTCACGGAAGACAATTGCTAAATCTTGTCTAAGCTGTGTCTTTTCTGTTCACATTGAAGTGCTGTTAAAGTACAGTAATTTGCTGTAGTTTGATACATATCTCAAAATAGTAATTTGTGACCAACATTGTCCTGTGATTTAAGATACCAACTGACACTCGTGAGTTTCCTAGAACGGTTTTTTACTACAAAGCTTGCTCCTGTCATTTTCTTGGGCCTTTCTCCTCTTGGTCTTAAATCTAGTTTATTCTGTTTGTTATTTTCACAGCATGATGGACTGAAGTAGCTAGTGAAAATAAAATAATATTACATGTCCATAATACCAGGAAAGTTTGGGTTCATAGCCTGGTAGGCTGTTAATCTGATGGCCATCTCAATCTAAGTGCAGACATTTTTATAAATGCTTTCACAAATAATGCTATTAAGAAATATAGTGACAAAATACTGCAGCCAAAGTATTCTGTTGCCTTTTCAATGTTTTTGTGTTCAGTATGTCAAATAGTTTCTTAACACGTTAGGTATTTTGGATATTTCATGCTGGCCCTCACAGAAGATAGAATGTTCTCTTTTTCCTTAGTAAAGTCTTTCTTTTCTTTCCCACACACATTTTAAAGATTATTGTGGTTTTGGTGCAGAGTTTTCTAGCTGTTTGATTTCAGCAATTACTGATTTAAGTATGAAACAAATATTTGACATGATGTTGCAAAGAATTTATGTAAAATAAGACTGAACCAAATTTACAGTACTGTATATTTTTTAATTATTATTAAATTTTATCCCCAGGCCTAATCTCTGTGATTTAATCCAGCAAGTATAGTACTCACTGTTCTTACCTCCACAGTGCCACCCTGCTGTCTTCCTGAGCCTGGGAGGGAGGGAATTTTCTTCCCCTTCATTCCTTGGAGGCTCTGAGAAGCCATATTTAGTTGAAAAAGCAATGACAGAAATAATTGCATTCTGTTGAGTGCAACAACTTAGCTTTGCAAAGGATGAAGAAACTCACAGGAAACCTCTGTTTTCCAGACATTCAGTTTTAGCATGAGTAAATGTTCAAGTCTGTGAAATGAAAAACTCTTCTCTACAGCCTAGTGAGAGCCAAATGTATGGAAAGGAGATGGTTTCTGAATCTCACTGCTTTGACAGTCACATGTCAAGCTATGTGTACCTGGATATGATGTTTTGGGATGTATACTGGTTCCAGTGACATTAGTGTGGAGATTTTTTTTATTGTTAATAATATAATAAATAAACATATATAAATAAGTGTTGATACTGTTAATACCGTGAAAAAAGAGTGTAGTTTCCTATATTGAGAGTTTGTTAACAATCCACAATATGAAAATGATTATGCTCAATGCCCAGGCATTTTTTCCTAGAAGTATTGTTTGAAAACACATTACTTGTATATCAAGGTCCCTTAATATTATATCCATAATATCTGCCTTATAGTCTTCCACAGAATCATCATCACGGCCAGGCTTCGCGGACGAAGATATGGGAAGGGCTTTACCCACATTTGCTGCAAGCGCACTGATGGCTAAAAAGACGGATGTGGGAAAGGCAAGTCCGATTACAAAAGGCGCAGCGGAAGGTCTCCTTAGGCAGGATTGGCGAGGCATGGTTCTTTCTGCGTTGTCTTTTCTCTTTGAGACTGATTCTGCATGTGTACTCTAAGGAAGCAGCAGCATTGCGGATGGTGCGTCTCCGTGACTCCAGATTCGAGGCCAGAGTGTCCCATTGATGGTAGTCACTATGGCCAAAGCTGGGGTATTGTTTCAGGGAGTCCTTGTGTCTCCTCTTTGGGGCTCCTCTCTTGTGGCAGCCGATGGCGAGTTCACCATAGAGCACAATCTTAGGGAGGCTGTGATCTTCCATCCTGGAGACGTGCCCTGCCCAGCGCAGCTAAATGCATAAAAATATTCCTTATATATTTATGAAAAAAAAGATATTTTAAAGTAATGCTTGTTATTAATGCTTTGTTTTCGATTTCACTGTCTTCTACTCCTTTGATAGTATGACCTTTAAAAACAGAAAAAAGTATATGGATCTATACAATAAAATTCTGAAATAATTAGTTTTATAGATTCCCCTTATTCCTGGTATGTATGAGGAAAATTCTGCTATACATACAATTCAATATGTTCCATATATTTCAGTATAAAGTTGAACATGAAGACTCATGATTCTTTAATGGGTGGAAGTTAACTGAGGTTGTGCCAACCAATAATGCAACAATCAGAACTCCTCCTTCATTTGAGAAAAATAAAGATGCAATCAAAATGGACTCATAGGAATAATCAATGCTCTTCAAGGAAGCCCCTTGTAAGCCTGCAAAATATTTTGTTAATCAAGGAAGCTAAACAGCTGGGAATATTAAATCCAGTAGTGTTATTTGAATTATTTTTTGTTCTGTGTTTTGTTCTGCATGAATATGTTAAACAGGACTGGTAATTTTGGACAAGGTTCTTGCCATAGCAGCACCACTCTCCTTCTCTCATGCATAAATTAAAAAAAACAGTGATTAGCTGATAGGCTTAGAGCCCTCAATAGTTGGTTATATGAACTTGAGCACTACAACCCCCTATTCTACTTGGATAACTACCTCTCTTTTCAGTCTATTATCATAGACTGTTCACGTCAGTGCTCTCACACTCCGTGTCAGATTGGCCACATTAGTATTGTATTATAATTTCTCTTTTTCCCTCCATGGCAATCACTTTTAAAAGGAAATAAACAGGTGACTCATTTTGAGCAGAATTTTCCCCATATTTCAGAAATTTAAGAATCCTTGGAGTTTTACTAGCAATTGGCCTTCTCTGGCTACTTAAGGAAAACAAATTCTAGGATCTATAAATTCTAGAAAATTAAGAATAATACTAAATTGAATGATGTTGAATGAGTGTAAAGAAAGAAAGAATAAAAATTATATTTTTGGAAACTTTATAAGAACTAAGTGTAAGTAAACAAGAAGATTGAGAATTTCAATTTTAAGATTCAAAATTACCCATAAGGAAAAATTACAAATAAATCTCTTATTCATACTTTGATACCATCCATGAATTACCATTTTCAAAAAAAAAAAAAATCGCCTGTTATGAAAATAGTTTCCTTACAAATGCAGGTGATATCTTTTCAAATCATTGAGGTTTCTCAGCCTCCTCCTTTCAATTGAAATATTCTTTTACTCACACCAGCAAAACCTTGTGGCATTGCAGGAATAAGTGGATAAAAAAAATGAAATTCACTAGAGATATGTGCATAATTCTCCATCAGGACAATTAAAGTAAATAAAGTAAATAACAATTGTTTTTTTTAATAGACTATACCTTTATTGATGTGCCACTTATCTAAGTAATACAATAGTATTGCAACCTTTGTTTGTATGAAGGAGACTATTTTACTAGTATTTTGAATAATCACCTGTCTCTGCTAACTCAAAAGAATCATAATGCAGAGCAGCAATGCTTTTAAGTCACATTTTGCATTCACTGAACTAGAATTCATCAAACTATCTTGTGCGTCTCCAAGAAAGAATGTATATTGTCCTGAATGAATAAATGTTTCTATCTGATACTGATTCTTAACCAAGACTTTTTTTCAACAAATATTCAAATGCTTTAATTCTACCATGTTGTTGATATGGTAGTACATTTTCCTACTATTCCATCTTCAAAACTTAGTTTTTAAACATTTTATTCAATTCTAAAATGTTATTTGCATTTCTGAGGTTCTTTAAATTTTTATTATTTCCTCCACTCAATTTACTTCACAGATATGGAGGCAATGAACTCATACTAAAATGTTTAACTAATATGATTTTGATGATTTGTTCATTATCATTCTAGATTTCCAGCTAACCATTTTGCAATATAAAAATAACATTATATGTTCTCTTTTGTGTTTTTGTGTTTTGAGTGTTTAAAGCAAAAATACTGTAACTGAACATGAAACCACGTGGAAAAACAGATTTTTTTTTGTAATTAAAAACTTGAACTATAGACCTAAATGGACTTGAATCTTTCGTATAAGCAAATGTGAAACTTAACCTTGGATGTGTTAATATCTCAGTCTCTCCCTGCTAAGTGATATTACTAAAAGACCATGTACACACTTAATTAAATTAATATGAAATTAATATGCAGTATACAGATCCCATAATGAGAAATGTAGTTCTAACAGATGAGACTGAGAGCTTGCAATACTCATCACACTAGTGCTTAGGTCATGGTGACATGAGAGGAAGGGTGATCTGGGCTCAGATTTTGTCCAGGCAGACAAGTACTTCAGGTACACATCTTTTTTGCCTGTAATCTGGAAAAAAAAACCCAGATGAAGGTAGTAGAGTGATGAAGGCTTTCGGGATCATTTGACAAGCTTCCACTTTTTAAAGCAGTGTTGTGGTGCCTCCTGGAAGAGTCTGATGACACATACATGTAGGGTATTTTGGTAGTCTGAATCTTTCCTGATCCAGGATATAGGCAATATAAAAAATAGCAAGAACAAAGTGGGCAAGGCGAATTAAGACATAATGGTCTATAAAAATACTTCTGGGAAGTTAACACAGCTCATGATTTAATGTCTTTTCCAACAGAATTTTTGAAAGGCCAAAGTAACAGTTCTGAATTGTCTAATTTGACTAAATTTTGTCAGTTACCTAAAGCAAGTAAAATGCTTTATGTGATCATCCAGATGAGACATTACCTCAGTGACGGATATTAGACCCTGCAACTAATGGGACCTTAGGTGAACAACCACCTTTTCCATTCAACTCTGAGATAAAATTATAAGCAAGGTTATTTCTATAATACTAAAAAATATGATCGTTTTCTGGTTCAGAGGCCAAGCATACACAGTTCACTTGTGCCTGTTGAAACATTTTACTCTGGAAAGATGGTGGCTGCATTCCAATTGCCTTGCTGGAAGTGTACCTGTCTCGAACTGTGCCCGGTACTTCCGAATAGGCTAAGCAATGCTAAAAAAAACAAATTGTGACAGCAGGTGTCCTACCAATTAAACAGCATATCATGCCATTGCTCAAAAGTGTGTTTTATTTACTAGTCTAAGTAGAGTGAATTAGATCACTGACTTCAGTCTTCATGTGTGGTCACGTTACGGTTAACTATATGCTTCACTTCTAAAATGTATATGGTGGTCTTAGTCAAAATCACCTCTTTTTTTTTTTTTTTGTTCCTTAACTTGCTTCAAAGTCCCATTAGATCATCTAGTCTGACCTCCTGTATATCAAACAATTACATTTCACCCGACTGTCCCTGTACCAAATTCTATTAACTTCCACTTTTCTAAAGTAAATCTTTTCTAAATGCGTTCAGTCTTGATCTGAACACAGGTGAAGATACTATACAACTTGCTGTTTAGATTTAGCAGAAAAATCATTCTCCCTCTCAAGAACTTGTGCTTTGCTATTCATTTGAATATGCCTTGATTCAATTTCTAGCCAAAAGTTTCTATGCTTTATTCCACCACATTAGACATCAGGCATCTACCTTTAGCATCAGGTAGTACTTTTCTCATGCATATAGTTATGCAAAGCAGCTAAATAATCACCTATAAAATAATCACGTATTGGCACACTTGAGGTATCCAGAGCAGATGTCACCTTTCCTGATGATTAGTGATGGGTAGGAAAGCAGTTCAGCCTACACAGTAGGAATATATTATCTTTCTTCTCCAACACAGCTCAGCAATACATATTTCTATTCTTTTTTTCTTTTTTTTTTTTTTTCTTCAAATGAACTTTATCTAGAAATGAATTCCAACCAAATCTATGTTGGGATATTTTGATGAGAGAGACAGATATCAAAATGGTTGTTCTTTCTTTTTGTATTATCCATTTTATTGCAGAATAAGTACAGTAGGTGCATTCTCTTTTGTGTCCTTGAGATTGGTTCCAATGTGCTGTCATGTTCTGGAAATGTTGTGCTGGATACACTGCTGAGATTGCTGCATTCTTATTTTTCTCTGGCATCATTATCAAAGCTTTTTTTTTTTTTTTTTTTCTTCATAGGATGTATAAAACCTCTCCTATTATCAAGATTTGTGATGAATATTTTTGCTTCTGAGTCTTTATTAGACTTTTTTAGACTTTTTTTTGTTTTCATTTTCTTTCCATTTAAAGCATTAAGTTTTATTTCTAATTTCTGTTTTTGCAATACAGAAAAAAAAAGTTTGCTGAAAATCATCCTTTATCTTTACTGAAGAATTATGTAGGAAAATGATTACTTAATAAACATCTCTTAAAGGATTTCAACAAAACATAGAATAATTTTATGATGGAAAAATTTAGACTATTTGCAAAATGATTTTTTACTTTTAGCTATTAGCTAAAATAAATATATAAAAAAGTAGAAGATAGAAAAGATGCAAGTAGAGGAATAACTGAGCATGAGGGTCTTTCACTAAAGCAGGAGAATCAAGAAATAGGCTATGTATCACTTTGTCTGTGGAGAGAGGAAGCAAGCAAAGACTTTATTCCTAAATCTCTGCCTCTTGATCAGTCAGGCTGGTAGACACCATCATTTTTCTATGCTTCTGATCTCTGAATTTTCTGGAAGACCACTTAGGTAACCAGCCTAGAACAGAAAAGGAGACATTTTACTGAGAGGAAAATGGAGTTCTCACAAAATGGAACTTTTCTAGTTAAACACATTACTTGAAAGAAAAATATCTTCCCTTTTCATTGGCAGAGGTTCCCATTTCACAGCCAGACAGTGTTGCACATACAGACAAGAAGTACATGTGCAAATCTGTACTTTAAAGTTCAATCAGGTCCTTCAAAAAGAATGAAAAAATATCCTTTAAGCTTTGGTACCCCTTCTACAGCACAGCTTTATTTCTGTCTGTGTAAGCTGTGATTTCAATTTTAGTATACACATTTCTTCTCTCAGGCCATTTTCCAGTACAAGCACATGACAACTGGAATGCTAAAATTTCAACAGAATTTTGTGATTTATGGATTTTTTTATTTTTTTTTTTTTTTTTTTACTCTGAAATGATTTATTATTCCAAAATATTTTCAAATTCTTGTGAAAAAAAAAAACTTTAAAAGAAAATGACCTTTCTGAGCCAAAATAGCATAGTCTATGCCTCATTTCTGAATGCTGTGACAGGAAAATGGAAAGATGGAGTATTTTTCTTCATCTATAACGGTCTGAGTAATACTAGGACATATGATGAAAATATGAATAATATTTTCCCAGAAGCCATTTCCTTCTGATGCATAATGTTCTATTTTCCTTTAAAATGCATTAACTTACATTTACAGGGAAAAATCAAAGAAATGAGAATGAGACTTAAGTTACCATTTGAAAAAATGGAGTGGGTTTTAGCAACTTAAACTTTGAGTCCCATTTATTCTGATGCTAAGGAATTGTTTTAAAACATAACAAAATAAAACACAACATTAAAAGAAATCAACTAAAAACATATAAAACATTTTTCCTGTACATTTACTCCTACACATGGAGTAGGAGTGACACATTCTGAGTTGACAGAGAAAAACAAATCTAAAAATATAATGAAAATAATGTGACAGTAAATTTAAAATGATCTCTTGGTTCATATGATGATAAGGCAACATATAAATATGCTATTGAGTTTACAATAAGACTAAAATAAAATAATCATGCTGTTCAATAAATAAAGACTTAAATTTGAATTACTTTTATAGAAACAATGACATCCTCTTTCTGGAAGCAAAGGTCACAATTGTCCTGCCAAACTGAATAAGTTAACATTTATGCATATATTTTCCTGCATTTTGCCTGCATTAAAATGTGTAAGGTGGTGAACATGAGTGTTCTTCTCTGTATGTGAGTCAGAAACATCAGGGACCTAATTCCCTGAACACTTTGCAGAACTTGTTGTCAATGTTTTTTGAGCAAGAGGTTGTTTCCTGGAGAGTTTCAAACCACTGCCTACCTCTGCATCGATTGAAGTTGCTTCCTACATGGAGCACAAGTTCTAGTTAGGTAGGTACTTTTTTTCAATTTGTGCAATAAATTTAAGAATGCAAGACATTCCTTCCCCAAGCACCTGACACTCCTTGGCATTCAGGGAATGCTAGACCCTAAAGATAGATTTAAAGATGTATGTATATGTACATATGTATGTATACATATATGTATGTATATGTATACATCATATATATATGATGAACATTAGTAGTTTGTTTTGTCTACATCTTCCATTACAACTTCCTTTGCTCCCAGCAAACACAAGAAGAAATTCATGACTAGTGAAAATGGAAACAATTTGTATCGGACCAAGGGTTCAGTGAGTTCTGTATAAAGAAAATATGTCTATAAACATAGAATATGCAAGCAGGTATGCATCAGCATCTCCTGATGTTTTTTGCACTCATAGGAAATAGTAGGCAATTAAAAAACAAAAAACAAAAGAAAGCTTAATTCTTCATTAAGCCACAGGGACACAATAGGAATGTGAAACAAGAAAAGAAGTAACGTGAGGCCTTGGGGGATGCTGATACGCATTGCACTGTGTGCAGCCACCACCAAGATGTAAAGACACAGAGCAGTACAGAAAGTTGACAGGAGACTTTCAGATCACAGCCAGCTACTTACAACTAGACTCAGCTTTCAGGTGAACTCTCTCTTTTAGATATTGACACCTGGCAAGGGATGTCAATTATAATTTCCTAGAGACCTGATTATTTCATGTATGTAGTGCAAGAAGGATCTGTGTTGCATTTTAAGATTTATCTGAACAGAAATATAGCAATACTCACTACACTTGCTCACTCTCAGTGAGGGTGTCACATAACATTTACCAGAGCAGGCTATGGTTTCTACCTTAAGCTCCTTCTTCTTCCTCTTCCTTCTGCTCTCACCATCTTTTGAGGAGGTCTGCAATAAAAGTTTTTAATTCATATAGTAATACCAGTAGAATAATATGTAATAGTTTATCTAATTGTTTACTGTTAAAGACTATATGTCTGCTTTTATGAGTGAACTGTAGGTATGTACTAAGATTATGTCAGTAATAAGGTCCATCTGTGAAATCCAAATGCAAAATAAAATTTAAACAATTCCGCAGCTAACTTGTTTTGGATTGAGGCGTCCAGCTTTTGATGCATTAGTGCTGCCCACTAGTGGACACTTGAAATCAGTACTTAATTCTTGAGATGTTGACTATTAGTCACATTTTTTTTTTGGCCAGATGATTTTAAGTAAATATTTTTTATTTATTTTTGTTTTTGTTTTCATTTTTATTTTTATTTTCATTTTTATTTTTATTTTTATTTTTATTTTACATTCATTCATCACCAAATTTAATTATTTTATCCTTTAAATTGTTTTCTGAGTGAAAGAGCTTAAAGAGAATATAGTCATGGGCAAAAAGGATCAATGTTCATTTTTCATTGAGGACACTGATTCTAAAAATAAGTATATGCATAGCCTAAACCAAGAGACAATTTCTTTTCTGGAAAATTGTGATTAAGGGCTTATTAAAGAGCTCTGTTATAGATGATTCAATTGTGGTGCACCATCAAACACCATTGCTTCTTGAGGACCTTCAGTAATTGGAAAAAGTATGGTCATCTTACCATGGTCATGATAATCTTATAAATCTATCAGCAAATAAGAAGCGCTGAAAAGAACAGACTGACAAATTGTCTGTTCTGTATTCCTTACTCTTTTGTGTGACACGTTACGGAGTTTTAATCTATGCACTTGACAGCCGTGAAGGTTTCAAGGAGCTGTTATAGGGTCGTTGCTGCAATCCAAGTTTCTCTTTGTACTGTTTCTACGTTATTATCTAATATAAAGTTTTTTTAATAGTTACTTATGACTGCCATTTTGATTTACCCTATGATAAGCTAAACTCATCTAAATTCACCTCAGACCAGGCCTAAACTGATCTGAAAAAAACTTCTTTTACCAATGGTTTTCTTGTTGCAAGAGCCTCTTGTGCAAAAGGTGACTATAGAAAGCAAGTTTATATATGCTGCAAATCATTCTCAGGTCAGCTGATGAACAAGAATGTTCAAAAGTGAACTACATTTCCAAGGATAATGTTTAAATTTCCAAAACTGAAAAAGAAAACAAAAAGAAAAAATACTGCTAGGGCAACTCAGATGTTAAATGTTGCATACACACAGTCATTTTCAGGAAGTGCCAAAATAGACTTAGCTGTAAGCAATTCCTTGCAGAGAGAAGCTGCCCTGGGGAATGTGCACTCTGGAAAAATGAGAAGTCACTATTGGAGTAATATTATATTACTTATTAGGATGCAGAGAAATTAAACCCAAGAAACTAATTAGAAGAGCTAATCCTGAAATACTCATTTCAGTATAATATAGCAGCCTGGATCCAACATTAGGCATACATGTAGTAACACTGAACACTCTCATACTTAGATGCAGATATGTGATAAGTGAATTGAGTTAACTTTATAATCCTAATGTTTATGTGGATCAGCTTCATTTCACAGCTCCTATTTCTTATCTTTCTGGTATAGAATATAATTGGCATTTCTTTCCTGCCTTGGAGTAAGAATCTTGACATTTTTCCAGAAACATCATTGAAGTACTAATATTTGTCCTATCAAAGTGTGGTAAAGACAGGAACACCATTTGGCCAATGTAGTCTTATTTTTTTTTTTTCAGTTCCTTCAGATTGTTTCTCTAAAAGAGGAGCTTCTTCGATACCAGACTTTTGTCATATCATAGTGCTAAATTTCTGTCTTGGATTATTCTATAGTCTTCCAAAATGTATGGATTGCAAAGTGAGCCTCTAACCAGATCGTTTGCACACAGAACTCCTTTGGATTTTATTGAGAAAAGTTGTAGTTTCCTCAGGCCTGGCAAAGGCCATCTATTGAGCCTTTCTGCTCTTCATTATCTATTAAGAACCAGAGCTTGTAAAAAGGCAAGCATGTAGAAATTATTAGAAAATAAGAATCTCAAGGCATATGGTACTCATTCAATAAAGTCTAGAGAATATATTAGAGGTGTTCATCTGCAAACCATCATAAATAGGTTCACCACCCTCAATAATATAAGCCTTAGCAACATCTAGCAAGTTTCTTGGAGAGATATTATTTTGCAGCTTAACAAGGATGCTTGATATATTGCCTAAATTAGGCAGCATATTAAAAAGTAATGTCAGGACAATTTTCTACAATTATACTTTTAATTGGAGAACCGATCTTACCTTGTCTGCAAGATGCTATTTTGTACTGGTTGTGTAACTTAGTTACAGCTGGCAGTGAAATCAGTTAGCCAGTTAATAATCATCGCACACAAATAAGCAAAGAAAGCTGTGGTAATCAGAGTAGCGTGGACATGGTAGTGCAGCTGTGGTGGACTTGGCTTCTTTCCTCGGCGATTGCAACACCTCTCTTTTCCCAGGCGCTGACCACCTTCTCTCCATCCTTGCATACAGGCCAATAGCAGCACAGCACACAAGCTTTTTCAAGCCTTGTTCTGTAGTAGCTACAGCCAAGCTTACTCATTGGCACTTCTACTGAGTTTCTTAAGTCAAAGAGAAGATGTGATGGGAAAATGAGAAACCAAATGATACTCAGTTTGTGTTTGTTACTATTTTGGATAGGAGGGGTGTAATAGGGCAGAGATTTCCTTACCTAGAAAGCCATCCTCAGTGGCCACTATAAAGAACAGGGGTAACAGCCTCTTCAAAGACTGTTTCTAATATAGACACTAAGGAGATGTAAAAAGCTAAGTGCATTTTAACAAAGTGGAGTCTCATTGTCCTTCATTCCAGCTATGATTTATTTCATTTTTATATTTGAGTAAATAAAACTGCATGAAAAAATTAAAAATATAAAACAAGAAGGGATAGGACAAAGATCACTGGGGCATGAACTCTAAAAAGAGTTTTATCAATATTAACTTTGGATGAATCACTCAATTTATCCTCTCATTCCCATTCTAGGAGGATCCGAGTAACTCCTCCAACTTTGCTCATGGTCTTAAAACATAACTTATTGAAAAGCCCTGCAAAACTAATAAAGTAAAATTCTTAGTCTTACTTACCCTACTTTAAAATATTACATAATATTTTAAAGAATATCTGCCAGCTTCCTGAACTTCGTTTGAGTAAAGAAAATAAAATATAAAGCTACTCTGGCAGACTCTGTCTCTTTGCTAAGTTTTGTGCTTGGAAATCTTCGGGTAGGGAAGGAAATATCTGATCTATCCTACTTATTGCACCAAGTTGCTGATATTGGGGAAGACAGAATGATACGGTATGAAGCCTGCCAATTAAATGCTTGGATGTGGTATGACCGTTCACATGATGAGAGTATCTCCCATACTTTTGAGCTTATTTCACCTCTGTTACTGTATTTTGTGATGCCAAACTGAATCAGCATAACTTGACAGAAGATTGAGTGCAGAGAAAAAACTCAATTATTCTTTCGGAAGATGAAAAATAATGGTGGGAAGAGAGGAATTTCATCCAGTTAAAGGACATATGACATTATGTAGCAGAGTATTTGTAAGCTAAATTTCCAGGTACTGCATTGATGACCTGGACCTTTTTAACTTGTTTCACATTTATTAGGCTAGTCAAGTGTTTCGAAAAAACATGAGCAAGACAGATTTCCATGCTGATTGTAGTCATAGAGTAATACAGTACAAAAAGTGTAAGTAACAGTCAAAAAGCGGAAGAAGTGTGTCCTATGTGTATGTGATTATGTTACTCATAACATTTGAAATGATAAACCAAATGTTAATGTATTTCTATTTTGAGTAAAAATACCATAGAACATATTAAATTGATATAAATACGTATGTAGCATTTCTATATCTTTTCTCACAGTGAAGTGAAAACTCTGTGGGGCATGTTGTGCCTAATTAATTTTATGGATTGTGCTGGATAAGGCTTGATGTATTTGCTGAACTCAATATTTAATAAAACTTGCTCTGCCTGTTTGATGACACAAGGTGACACTTTATTGGTTTGTGTAGATTGTTGTCTATGCTTCTTTAATGGTTCAATAAAACCTTTTGCTATAGAAATGATTTCCTCATGGGAAATGCTTGAGCAAACACTAACCTTATTAAAATCAGTAATATATTTAAATGGACACTTCTGAACATTGGCTTCAGATCAGCTGCCTAGCAATAGTAAAGGAACCTGTTTCTTTTATTTGTTTGTTTTTGGATTCTGTAATTTTAAATTAATCTGCGGAACATCGGTGAAATAAAAAAGAAAACAAACAAAACAAACAACAACAACAAGAAAACAAACTCCAGCAGGAATGGAGGATATATCTACTGCCTAAATTTGCCTTCTGTTTTCTTTTTGCCTCCTGTTTCTGTTGTATGTTAGACATCGTATTGCAGACACCCAAGACATTCATTAAGATTGCATTAGTTAATCTTTGTGGGATTGAATCTGGAATCACAGCATGGGGTATTTGAAGGCTATTACAGCTTGCAGAACAAAATAAGCACTTCTAGTGTAGAAAGCCTTTAACCTTTTAAGACAAAAATCTTAGAGTGAAATGAATTACACTCTTGATGTTTTTATTCTCTTTATGCAATAGAAAGTGAAAGTGAAATGATTAGAACTTAAGGACTTAAATGTGGATGCTTAAGTTAGCATAGGTATACTCAACCTTTTGATCCAGCGTATCTTTCATTAGTATATTTTTAAACCTAAATACCTGTCATCTAACATGAGACATGTTATTTTTTTATTTCATACTTGCTAGAATGGTCCCACCTTATGGGATAATCTTTTTGTGTGTGTGCCTATTTTATGCAAGTTCGAGAATTCTTTGCCTTCAGGCAAGTCCTTCAGCAGTCATAGTGGTTTTGATGAGATCTTTGAACAACCAGCTCTAGAAACAGGACAAGTTGAGTTTTTATGTATTTTATGTATTTTATGTATGCTATTTTATTTTGGGAAGATTGCAACATCAATCCATGTGCCTTGAAATAAACCCAAAGTGTATTATGAGGCTTCATTTGCTATATTTTAACAAGACTGCATTTGCTTCTCATATCAGTCTGTACACTACAGGTAGACTTACCAAATTCATTCCTTGATCTAAATTAAAACATTTATTTTCATGTCTCTTCAGTGTTATTTTTAATGACTTTGGGTGTCGCACAATAGTTAGATCAGCCACTCCCTCATCTCACTGCTTGTCTCAAGCCACAATATTTGTTTCAATAAAAATAGAAATGTTTTTAGGTGGATCATTTTAGCCCCGCACATTCCCCTCTCCACACCCTGACACATACAAACTTACAGCACACACCATCTCTATGTCTTATTCGCACTCCTTCTCTGATTTGAAACCAAAGGCTTGTCACTGCTTTGCCTTCTTGAAAAAGTTATAATTACTGGCTCCTGTCATGCCCCAGCGAGAGAGTGGAAGGAAGTGGCTAGTGTTTTGCTTTTATTGCGGATTCATCTTTCTCTTAATTCCTCTCTGTTTTGGTTGTGCTATTTTAGTAGATGGGGAAAAAAAAGTGGTCTCAGTATCACCATAGCTAATGCCTAACTGTTCTGAGGAAACAGAGCCCGGTGATTGCTAGCTCTGATCTATTGTCTGATCCATTAGGGACTGTAAAAGCCAATTGATGCCTATAGTGGGGAAAACTTTAAGGCAATTCAGTGGCGGGAGACCACTGTGAAGATTGCATTAGACGGAGGGGTTTTTTTTCTGAGTCTGTGTGAGATAGACATAGGCTTTGGTATAAAATTTCTATATACAGAAATAAAGTGGTGAGAAATCAATTCTTTCACAAAGCGGACAGGCTGGTAAAAGTCTCTAGGCATTTGTAACTGTTTCCCCAAGCGTTCATGTGAGGAAGCCAGATGATGAACTCTAAACTGGAGCCATGGGTTCTCTCTGGTAGGGAGAGTTTTTGTTAGGGGCACTGAAAGGAATGCAAGTCAGGCCACTGTTTTCTCAGGCAACACCAACAAGGTCAAATTGGATAAGATGATTTATGGAATTGTTAGTAACCCCTGTGTGATTAGGAATTGCGCTTCTCTTCTCTCTCTACTTTTTTTTTCTACTGTGACTCCTCAATTTATCTTTTCTCACTTAATGTTAGGCTGAAAACACCATGCTGAAGGTACTTGTACCAGGAACACATAGCATGTACACTAACAAAAGATTGAATACCTCCCTTTCAATTAACATGATTTATAAGGGCTGAAACTAAAGCAATGCAGCTGTAGTTTTTGTACTTTTCTCATTATTGAATACTTTTACTGAGTCACCTTTCTTATTTTCCTTGTTAATTTTGATGAATTTCAGAAAAACGGTAAAACCATATGGAGTAAAATTTCTTCGAGGTCTAAACCTATTTCTGAAGCTGTTCTTCACTCTATCATTAGTAGGACAGCATTTTCAAGAGAAAATGAAATAAGTCTATTAAAGACAAGATAAAAGACAAAGATAAATTACAAGGTAGTTGTTTTTCTGAATTTTTAGTTTCATTTGAGGTCTCACAGATGTTAAAAAATTAATAGCTATTAATAGCTACTGATTTTGCTGGTTTGTTTTAAAAAATAAACACCTTCTAAACTATCATATTTCCTATTTTAAGAAAGCACACTCAGGTAGAAATACTTCCAGACCTCCTCCAGACAGCACAACATACAACTAACACAAGATTTTAGTGTCTCTGTTTCTGGAACAGCTATCAGGATATCAACATACTGGGTATTTTCAGGCATCCTTACATGTCCAACTGGCAAGATATCTCTTTGCTGCATGCTATGGCTTGTCTTCCAGACCTGTATCTGCAAGTTTTAAAAGTGTTTAGAATATTAAAATGAGTATACATAAGACTTTGAGAATCCTGAATGTTACTAGGGTATTTGCAGCCTGATTTGGACAATAAAGCATAGACAATAAAGATGTGATTCAGCTGTCTAAAAAAAAATAAAAAAGGTCTTAAATACCATTTTAGGTAGGCTAGGGTTTCATATGACTCTAGTAGACAAAATACAGACCGATAGGAAGTCCATATTTTCTGAAGCAATAGCTGAAGACGAGGAACAAATTATACACTGTCTAAAATTACATCAGATAGAGTTCCTGAGGAATTGAATTAAGCAAGTCAGTAGAGTCAAGATGGAGATACAGCTGATGAACTGAAAGCAGCAGGATTTGGCTGCCTAAATGGAGATGCCACAGGAGATGCCCTAGAATACCTCAGACAGCTGCATAGGGCTAATAAATATGTTGTAAAAGCCTGCTTTTCTGAATTAACCTTTCGAGTTTAAAAGATGGCACAAGATACCCCAGATAACAGTCCATGTTTAAGTAAGAGAATTCTTCAGCTACCTGTTTTGGAGGAAGAGGAATCACCCCTAAACTCACATGTAGGCAGGGAAAGTCAGGGAAACCATAAAGTCTTTAATAGGTGTGCAAAGTCAATAGCTATTGGTATTAATCATCTCTCTTGGTCTCATGTTATAGCTATTTATTTATTTATTTATTTGCCTGTGAACTCTGTATTTCCCTATTATGATTTCAGTTGGGACATTCTGAGCTTGTGAAACATAAAATAAAGCTTTTTACCAGCAGGACAGAATCCCTCTGTTCCTTTTTCTTTAAAGTTTTTTTTGAACACAAACAGAAACGAAATAATTTCCTTTCATAGCAATTTGATAGTAGTACTTAAATCATAAACTGTTGAGATGTTCAAGCAGGCTGCACCTGTTTGAAATGCTGCCTCTGTTGTTGTTGATCATATAATATTGTGGGCAAATAGCCTATGCATTTTTGGTCTTTTTTTTCAATTTCCTCCCTTGAAAATTAAGACATAAAGCAGTAAGAAAATAAAATACACAATTCACCCTCCCTCCAATTTCACATGCGTAATAAGCTGACTTTTGTTCTTGCTTATCCTTTTGTGACTCTGCAAAAAGCAATGAGCTCAGCTGGCAGGAGGGAATTATTTGCTGCCCATGCAAAATGCTGTAGGTCACAAAAGACACTTTCTGTAAAACCTGCTTAAATGAAAGAAACCTAGAGCAATATTTGAACGCTTTTGTTATGATGAATATTTTGTAGATCTATTGTTTGGAGCATTATGCAACTGATTTTAAAGTTGATGTACCTTTCACTATCATGACTAAAATAGAAATTTCCAATTGTAGTAGAAAAATGTTTTAATGTAATTTTATGTATTCTTTCTTGTCTAAATAGCACTGTTAGATTTTGGAACATCTTATGCATACCACTTAACCAGAATTTCTAATTGTTTTACAAGGTACACTATATTTATTCCTATGAAGATAACCAGATTTTTTGATCAGCTGTGGTTTCTTTGATACATAAAGTAAGCATGTCATATTTTGCAGAATGTCAGCTGAAACAGAAAAACAAGGATGACATTCATTTCTTTTATCTTCAGACTTCCAGTATCTGTTCAAGTTATTAGCTTGGTCTTCATCAACAACACATAGGAAGAAACAGATTCAGAAACCTCCCACTCCAAGAGAGATTGTCAAGAGGTTTAGCTTGCTGCCTTTCATCCTTTTGCAAATACACTTGGATGTATAACTGCAGCATGAAAGAACTTCAGCTAAAAATAATTTGTTTGAAGGTTTCCTATGGTGTGAATATTAGGGACTTCTTCCAATGATCATGTCCCAATACTAGCCACATTCATTGACTCTCTCAACTCATTTTTGCCTACCTGCTCACTAATATGGGAACTTAATCTCTGGACAGATTTTAAACAAACAAATAAAAATAGTTGAGATAAAACCTGCCCAAACGGAGAGTTCCCCGATGCACATAGAAAGAAAGAAATTGAGGTGCAAAGTCATATGTCCCTAATCCATGGCTAATGTTTTGCTCTCCAAGCCTGAATGTATAGGCTAGAATATTGAATAAGTATTATCATACTCTGCTGCCTTTCTTTTTGGCTTTTAACTTTCTATCAGAAAAATTATAAGGACTTTCAATCACCTTTTAGTTGAAAGAACTACTTGTTTACTGAAAAACACTGAGAAAAAGCCAGTTTCATAATATTATCACTTGTGTAAAAATATAATACTTGCAGATTACATGCTTCTACCTTCCCCATTAAATTGATGCACATTCAAGCTATAATTACTTAGGAACTTAGATGTAGCCTAAGTTTCTGATCAACACTATCCCCCCTTTATTCCAACTGCTGCCAGTTCTGTTGTACTAGGCTTTTATGTGGCTAAGAAAAAATATGGCTCCAGCTGAAAATCATTCTGCAAAATATGTATTTTTCAGCTGAGTTCAATACCTCATCTCATTACTTAGGGGTCTACATTGGCTAAAAGGACATGGAACAAGAAGTATTTTTTTTTTTTGTAAATGGAAGCCATATCCCCATATGAAGCTGCCATATAAATACAAAAGGAGAAGCAAAAAATTTCTAATGGTGTTTCTTCTTGCTTTTCATTATAGTACACATTGCATCTGATTCATTTCCTGTTGATGACACTGAAGACGTGCCTGCTGACCTGAGTGGGAGTGAGATTAGTCTTTGATGATGCACGCATATATTCCTTCACAGCCACATGCTCTGCTCTCTCTGGAGGCTGAAGACAATATTAAAGGAAAGAAATATAAGCAATGCTTGTCCTGTATTATCCTTTACCAATCTATCTTAAGGCAGAAAAAGTATTTTTAGGAAAACACATTGTGCAAACTAATTTGTAAAGACATTTTTTTTTTTCTTTTAGAGAACGGAGATCACATTACAAACAGTAATGGATTGTATCAACTTGGGCTTTGCCCTTGGTAGAAAGATCACAAAATGTTGACAGTAGGAAACCGATTCTTTTCCTCGAAGCTGTTCCTCTTTACTGGATTTATAAATGACTGAATCCCAATGGATCTGTATCCATGACAAAACTAACCCTGGTACTATTTCACTTGGATATCATAAAACAAAAAAATAAGTTGAGAAGACTCATGCAGTGACAAGTAGGGAAGCTCTGCTTTAGTGTTTTGTCTAGTGATATACATCATTGTCTTAACAGTATAAATGATGGAGTATACCTTTGTGAGTCATATGCTTAAGGATCAGAACAAAATAACTACCAGTAGTAGAAAATATTTGTGTTTAGGTACAATCTGTTTTTCCCTCCCTCCTAATTCCTCTCTCCAAAGTTACATGATCAACTTATTTAGTAATCTTCATGAAAAAACTTTTTTTTACAATGTGAATATTTGAAAAGTAGTAGCATAGCATTGCTCTGTATTTAATATTAGAGATACGGACATCTGCAAGACAAATTAAAATGGGATACATCTGTGTTCAGATCCTGGCCAGATGTTGATCTGCAGAACCTTCTCCCTCAGGACAACCTTCTTAAGTGCTCTCTTCAAGGACACAGTAGTGATCAGTACATGAGGTGAAATCTTTGGGACCACTGAGCAGGACGGACTAAATAGAAAATCAAATCATAAGCAAGCGAGACTTTTCTTGTTTCACAAGCATCTCTGAATTAGTATTTGTGGAAGAATATATAGCCATTTTGTTTTGTTTTATTTGAATATAGTTGCACTTTTACTACTTGAAGCTGAGTACTTAATTTATTTTAAATACATTAAATACATCACCATCACTTTAAGATGAAAAAATATTTGATAAAGTTCATTTAAAATATCATGATCTCAATACTACCTTCTTTCAGTCATGGAATCCAGGGAGAATGCACACAGAACTAGTAAAAGAATCAAGTAAATAAATGGACTGCAAAGTCAGAAGGTTATCAATCAATCACACCTGTTGTCATATATGGCAATTTTTTTTCTCTTTGGACTACCTGTGCAACTGTTAGTTTGATCCTTTGAGACAAGCATGTAAAGAAGTACACCCACAAGTCAGATTACCATATCCTTATTTAGCTGAGAGATATGGCTCAGCAGAACTACCAGAACTAAAGACAGGAAACAAATCTTTATCTAAACAGGAACAAAAGGGGAGATAGCAAGAGAAAATATATCAGGATGGTAAAACAACACAGGGAAAGCAGTAGGGATAAAATATTCTGTCTAGAAACAAAAGAAAAAGAAATTAAACAATCTGCTAAGTGAATTTTCACTTATGAAAATATTTTCTACTGCTTTAGACTTCCTTGTTCTTATATAGATCTTTCTGTATGTTCACAGATGTCATTTGGATGAATAGTTAGCACAAAATCCATAGCTGTGGGATGTTGGTAACATAAAAGAAATGAAATTGCTCATTTGTTGACTCACATTATCTCACCTAGTATCATGCTTCTTATATATTCTTCCTACTATTTTTTATTTCTTTGTTGTTGTTGTTGTTTTTTAATTGCAGAAAGTCCATGCAGAAAGCAACTAATCTATTTCTTTCGAAGAGCCTGGTGTAAAGTGTTTAGTAATCCAACCAAATGCAGTTGACAATTCCATACTTTGATATACCTTTGCTCATGTTTTCACAACATCTTCATGCCGTCAGTGATACTCTCATTATGTCACCTAAGTAGTGAATTATTTACATGTTTTAAAAATACATAAAGAAAACTCAGCATGTGAAAATCAAATATTCAGACCTAAGGTAGTGGAATGTATAGTCTGATCTGTACAAAGTCAGCAAAAAATAGTATGCGACGATGCAAGGCATACAGGGAAATGTTGGAATTTTATAGATTCTTCTGTGTGTGATCACAACTTTTATCACTTTTATCACTCTCTTCTCCCCATAAAAAAAACACTTGAAAGCACTTTCACTCCCATAAGCTCATCTCAGACATTTAGAGCAATGATGGAGACATTCCCTTTTCTGGAGAATTTCCTTCTGTGGGAATTCCTGGTAACATAGCCACAGATGGGCTTTCCAGTTTCTCAGGGAGGATTTTTTTAAATGGAGAAATGAATTTATTTGTATGGGCATTTATATGTCCACACAAACACAGTGTCACACTCATATCAGCTGAGAAGCAGGATGATATGCCCTCCCAGAATCATACATAAGAATTGGAAAAAAAACATGTTTTATTAATTACTTCCTCTTTGTATAGAATGTTGAAATTAAACAGTTCTTTATAAATAATCAGTGTTGATTACAAATATATGCAAATAGGCAAATAATTATTATAAATATATTGCACAGATCTGAAAGATAAGACTTTCATTTCATGTGGATTTTAAATCAGAGACTCTTAAATACACATTTTTTCTACTAAATTTTCTTGAGATTATAACAGCGATGTCATTATGCAGTTTACTATTTCTTAAAACTCATATTTACTACTATTTTTGTGCCTGCAGTAACTCAGTAACTCATATCAATGCCAGAGGTTACAAACTGCCACAGAGAAATACTGCACAGCGACATCATCTTTCATGGATGACACAAGCTTTGGCCTCTGAACAAAATACAGGATTACTGCAAACTGGCAAAGAGCATCATCCAAAGCCTGGCTCATTCAGAACTTGCTGTCACCTCCCATTTTTCAGCTTGTGCCCGTTACTTTTCATCAGTATCTCAGAGACAAAATTCTCCTTGTAACTACTTCTGATGGGTACAGTCAAGTTGAGTCTGTGCATTGTTGACAATCAGACAGTCTGAACAGTAAGAATGGAAAGGTGCTTTACATATATCCAGAAATCTTGTGATGATCAATAAATTAATGTAATATCTCAAACAATTTTGGTACCTTGGTTAATCCCATGTTTTAATTTAACGGACTGGCAATGTCCACTAGAGAAATCATATCTAATTGTAATGATTTCAGAGGAACAAGGCAGTAGAGAACATTTTCAAGAGTAGTCACAGAGAGAGAATGGCAAGAACCAATAACATTCACATGCTTAAACCTTTAAGAGCACAGCACCAGCAGGCAGTGCTCACTAGCACTACTTCATCTTAAAGTGGACATGTCTCCTTTGCTGGGACAGCCTCCCTCTCTCTTTCTGAACATTATCCAGATTAAAGCATTCATTGCTGCTGTGCTATACATGGACTAAGAGACAGCATAACATGGCTCTGCAATGTATGCTGAAAGAGATGTAGGTCCTGGTGTCCAGTGAACTGAAGTATGTTCATGCAGTCTACTGAACAGACTACAGGTCAGAAAATACTATTATAATTCACTGTTCTCTGAAAAGGTGCGTAATGTACCAGAAATATGTCTTTAGGAAGATTCATCTCTAAGAGATCTTTAATCTTATTTCCCACAGCAAGTTCATTGGGCTGTACTAGAAATAGACTGTAGATATATTTATACACAAATTTCCCCCATCTCCTTGCGAACCAAAATAAACCTTCCAGCCAAAAAGACATCTTTGCTGGGTGCCAAGTTGCATTGCTTACTTCGACAGATATGAGGAATTATTTGAACAACTACACAGATCTCTCAATACCATTTCCTCTTCCCCAGTGACAAATATACCCTGAAGACTGATTTTTTCACAGGAGAGACTCTGTTGAAGCAACATGATAATGTCTTGGCAGTGAAGCTTTGCTCCGGTAATGCTTTCAGCTCAAGCACGTTCTGACCATAGGGATTGTTACGCAAGGATTGACGTATTGCTCTTGGCATGGTTGCTCAAAGCAGGGACAAGGGGAGCCTGCCACTGCCTATAAATTACTCCATGAGAAAATGACTTTCAACCCAGCTATAAAGAGACAATTATGAAAGGCTATGCGCTGCCATCCTAAGGCTACCAGCAGTGCTAGGAGAATGAGTCTGTAATGAGCAGCACGTACTAACAAGAGTGTTTTGGGTTTTGTAAAATATGTTAACTCTAAATTGCCTTCAGATCCAAACAGCCTTAAAGTATACAGAATTTAATGTAGAGAAAATGGCTCAAGAGCTCAACAAGCTACTTAGAGAACAGGGGCAAGAAGCAGTTTTCTCCCGTAACTTTATCTCGTAACTCTATTTTTTTTCTGAAAGATAATGGTTCTCTGTTTCTTCCAAGAACTAGAAATCAGTTCTATTATTGTGTTTTCATGTAGGGAGGAAAGTTGTTATTTCCCTGAATAGCAAGATATTTAGCAAAATAATCAGAAGAATATATATATGCGTTCTTGCCTTTTCCAGAAGCTAGATAACACTTATGACTTTCAGCGGTGAGAGAACAACTGAGTCTCTCACAGATGTCAGTACTTCAAACTCTTGTAAAATCCACAGCTTAACAGGAGTTGTGACGCAGGATAGTCTACATTTTGCAGAATCAGGATATCTCTGCTTGTATCATTCAACAGGACCTTATACTGCCTGCCTGTACTTGTTTCCTCATTTTTTTTGCGCTATTGATTCCCTCAGAAAGGGGCCCTGTTGCAAATATTTAAATCATTAAAGAAAATACAGTCATACATTTGATAGTATTTGTTGTTATAATTTTTTCATTTAAAGAATATTTCTAGATGGAATTAAATGCAATAAGACTCTGGGCATTGGCCCTGAAGAAGTAGTGCAGAGATATATAGTATGGCAGAAACAATCTTATTTATTAGGAGGATAAATTGTGAAATACCTTACACCACTTCTTGCACATCCCACCATTAATAAAAAATGAGAGGAGAGGCAGAAGGTCCAGGTGGTCCAAAGATCAGTATACACACATAAAGACTTAATTATTGTCTAGGTGTAACTAGGTGGCTGAGTGGACAGACACTCAATTAAGAGGAGTAGTTACTTCAGAGGCACAAGACAGAAATGGATGGAAGATGTTGTCTGACAGTTTGTTCTTATGTTCCAAGTATTAAACCTGGAATTTTGTAGAGGAGAGAAATGTAAATTAATGGAATGTTTTCTCCTTTTGTCATCGCTTCTTCGCTATGCTCCATTCTACTGTGCAGGAATATCCTGAAATATATTTGAAGACATCTGCCTTCCCAGTATAATCGCACTTTCTACAGATTGAGGAGTAACTTGCTTGTGAAGCAGGTATTCACCTCATTTTATAGATACATAAATATGTCTGATAGATTATGCGAAGTATAGAGAGAGGGAGAATGAGAGGGCGCACGCAAGAGAGATGATTTATGTAACTCCATACTTTAATTACAAAGCATCTTTCGTCTGATGTCATAACTACCCTAATTAAGCATCATTATGCTTCCCTCGGGAACATTTCGATTAAGCATGTCCCAATTATGTGGAGCACACATGATGATGGTAAAAAAAATTGCACATTTTCTGATTGTTGCAGCACACTCTAATGATGTGAACAACTCCTTTGGGACCAAAAGATATAAACAGCTCAAATGCTTTTAGAACCCAACAATATATTTCAGATTCTAAGATTTCTAAAATACTACTGACCAATGTCATGGTGATACAAAGATTTAAGGTTATATAAAGTTTTTAAAGATGTTGATAGAATGGATAAACATTTAACAGTGATTATTTCAAGACCTCAGAGAAACTAGTCTTTCTTTTAGTTCATTTTCTTAGACATCATTGACGTGCAAAGTGTTTCCTCTAAACACCTGGCTTCAATGCTAGAGGTTATTTGTTTACAGTATATTTCTCTTATCAGCAATTTCAGCAGGTTTTTACCTACTCTGATGGTTCTGTGTTATATGACTGCTCTCTTAACAGAGAATTCTAAGCAGCATAGAATAATTCTTAGAAAAAGGCACACAAAGCGATAAATGTTACATTACATCTAATGGATTGTTTGAAAATGCTGTTGATCTGAGACCAGTAAAAATGTCTCATTTTCTGATTAAACAAAGATGCATATAGCTGATGGAGCTATTGATACTGTGAAAATATTATGAAAGAGCAGAAACAGCTAATGGTGTTAAAAAATATTTGAAGGGTTTCATTTTTAAAAAGCAGCAGAATGTAGCAATAACAATATTTTGAATGGATATGAATTTTCCCTTCTATGAGGTGTCTTAATTTATGCAACAGGTCCATGACAACAGACCAAGCCAGAGCGATCTTTTCTAGCAGACTTCCCTGTGCTTTGATAAATGTGAAAATAAACTTGTCAAGATAATATTTAGACATAGTGCTCACAAGTATAAACATGAAATAAACTTAAAAGCTGAAGAAAAATTGAAGTGCAGCAATGTCAAGAGAGCAGTTAGAAAATTTCCGTTTTGTTCAACTCTCAAATATAAAGAAAATGAGTCATATAAATTAAAATATGATGAAGGCTAAGAAGGCTAAAAGACAAAAATTTTAAAAGTACAATTCGCATTAAAAAAGTAGAATCAATCCTTCATCCTTAAAACAGTAAAGAAGACCAATATTAACATATTTTGAAGATCTGACAGAGCTAAATAATAGCTTCTTTAGACTATTATCACAGAACCTGCTATGTGTGTTATTAATCAAGTTCTTTAGCAGCCCAAGGTTAATAAACTGAAATACAATCTACATATTTGGTTGTAACTTATTCCTTTCATCATGAGGGTTTGTGAAGTATGAGATGTTCAGCAATCTCTCTATGTGGTTAGTCACCTGTAAAGGTAATATCATCTACTGTTCATAGTTTGTTTTTATGCCTTACATACATTTTTGTCATCTAGGTATATTTTAAATGACAAACATCTGATTTCATTTATTTGTGGAAAACCATGGTAACCCTATGATAATCTAGAAGGTGACAAAGTCAAATCTAAGATTTCACTAAAATAAATATTAATATCTGCCTACTGGTTTTGCGGTTAGTCTCTGGTTTCATTCACACGTCACAATATCATTATGTAGACCCTCCAAGTATTACTAATGTCTGTAAGCAGAGAAAAAAAGTCAAATTTTGACTACCACAGCATAGAAATTCTTTATGCAGTTTCAAGTTAGACAAGGAAGTCATGACTATTTTTGCCTGAAACACAAGTGTCATACAGTGTCAAAATCTCTCTTCTGAAAATGTAAAGCTTTGTAAAACTGTAGAAGTGCTTAGAGTTTTCTGAAATGTTTAATTTCAGAAATTGTAATTGTCTTGAAATAGTAAAGGAAAACAAAAACTAAAAACAAGAAAATGCATTAAATTAGAACAAGGAAAAAACAAATCAAAACAAACAAACAAAAACCAGAAACACTACAGCCACTACCTTTATCTAAATAGTCCGTCAGTTTAGGGATTGTGTCTCAGATTTTTTTTTTTTTTTTTACTGATACTACTACTACTACTGATACTACTGATTTAAACCCCATTACAGGACCACAGCCTGCAATTTCACTTCATTCAGCTTCAAAACTAAGAGATTTTTTCCCCTCATATTCTTTCAAGGTGGGGAAACAAATTGCACTTGGAATGATGACTTGCAAGGCCTGAGCAGCTCTGAGCAAGCAAGAGGTCCTTCAATTCTGCTTGTTGCATCTTTACTAGAGGTTCAAGCATGACACCATCTCAGCTGACCATAGAGATACCACAAATGCCCTCTCTGGCACTGCACTGGCCCATGATTCCCAGTCATGATCCAGAGAATAGATTTGTCTAGGAACATTCCCAAAAGGCAAACTGGACATAGCCAGTCATTTTTGGGAGGCAAGAATGTAGCTATAGACGTGTGACGTAGTGTTGCTCCCAGGGCTGGAAATAGCTTTCTGATCATTTCATTTACTAATACAGATGCAGGTAGCAGAGCACAGACAGGAAGGTCTCTAGCAGGGACCAATTCAAACTTTGCTTGCCAGGAACCTGGCAGAGGAGCTGAAGTCTTGTTCCTGAGACCCAGCCCTCAAATGGGGTGGGAATGCATCACTGGAGAAGTGAAGTCGTGGTACCTACCCCTCACTGGCCCCAGGGATATTGAACAATTCAGTCAGCTACGCAGTAAGCTCAAGATCAAAACATTTTCCTTTTCCAGTGTCTTTCCAGTCTTTGCTCCTTATTTTTTTTCTGTAAAAAGACTGGTAAAACCTGCAAAGCCCTCAGGAAAATTTAACCTCTTTCCTTCAGGAAGTTTTTTCAGAGAAACCAGTCACTGGATATATTAAGAATGAATATATTGAGGACACTAATGGATCTCATTGTCAACAGCACTTCCATCTTCTCTCTAGAACTATCCACTCCTTCGTCCCCTCTCTCTATATTCCTTCTTTTGCAGTTTATTCCAAATCTTAAAATAAAAATGTTTTTCAAATACATATTGGGTATGCTATTTTCATCTTTCAAATAAGATGAGGAACTATAGTGGGAGTTATGCCTAATCTTTTGGGTCCCCACACACAGAAACTAAAGTGTTCGGAAAGGAAAAAACAGTTTATCACTTCAAGATGATTTGTTTGTCTTTTCTGCTACTCTGTCAAAAAAACTTAATTAAAAAATATATTTTTTAAATTGAAAAGCAATACTTTTATCCCTAGTTTGACATTGGCATCTGCCAACCCAACAGCTATCAGTCTTGCCCAATTGACCATTTTGGAATTAGAGACGAAGATTTATTAGATGAGGTTTACAGAGTGGCATTATGAAGTGACTCCAGTGTTCCATTTCATTATTCCAAAGTGATAGTTTTAAAAACATTTTTCATCACTCCTTTAATGGAAAAAATAATAATTCCTTAGGAACCAGTCTCAAGCTGAATAATTTTGGCAAAAGCACTAAAGTTCCAGTGATGACTCATGGAAATCATTCTCTTTGGAAACAATTATGTTTATAAAGAAAATAAGCTTATTTTTATTTTTTTTCCTTTATCTGTATGTATAATCTGAAAGGTTATTCATCATACAAGAAATAAAATATCGTCTCTAAAACTGATTGGAAGCATCATCAACTGATAGTATTTTACTACTTATAAGTTTAAGCTGTTAAAGTTTTAAAAGTTCAAGCTGCTTGGCATACTGGCTAAAAGAAATACAAAAAGAAGCTTGGTTTTATATCTTATTTATTTTTATATGTATTTATATTTATGATATATAAATATCATATATCATCATATAAATATCATATGTCTATATATATGATATTTATACTATATTATGATGATCCCACTAAAAAAGCGCTACAGTTGTTTTTAGAAGTTGGAGTCAGTGATGTCTCTTTCCTGTCTTTTTTTCACCTTATTTGTATTTATGTTTTTTGTACGTATTTTTATGTATGATGTTAAAGCAGATAATTACATGGCACTAAGTCCCACCTGGTTGTGAATTTATGCAGTTAGGACAGAAAGAAAGTAGAACAACTAGGCTTTTGAATGGAAACCAGATGTGTATGGATTTAGATGAGGGGGGACTTGTTTTAATGTGTCAGGTCTAGATAGAGGAAACATCTATGGGCTAGCACAAATTTGTCTTATGATGAGGTGAGAATGGTTACATAATTTAGACCCTTTATTTTTGTGGACATAAAATCACACACACAAATGATTGTGCTTATTGTAGAAGTTAATAATAAACATCTAGACAAACGAAACACTTGGAATTTCAAGTAAATTGATTAATTTTGCAATGTAGACCCAAAAATTCATCCCTCACACTCAGGATCAGGCAGAAGTCTTTTGCCAGAGAAATGCTTGCTTGTATGAACTCAAGTCTTAATTCAGCATAGCAGGAAGCAAGTGCTTGGGTAAGCATATACAAATAAATCTATCTTTTTCCAGCATTAGCTTAGAGTGGAAAGTTGCCCTCAGCATTGTGGACGAAACACAGTGGTGTGAGAGCCAAGGAAATTCAACGATGCTAAGGGACATTACCAGGAACCTTTACATGCATTGGGCTCTGGCCAACCAACACTCTCCTAGTCATACCTTGGGCATGGTTCAGCACTAAGCAGGTCTGGGGAAGCACTCTCCAAGGGCAGCTTTGCCATTCCTGCTTTGGAAGCTTGCATAAGTTTTGGCGCTCTTGCATAAATGTGGTCTGTTTTATGCCAGCTGCTCTTGTTACACAGAAAATTCCTTGGCGTGTTCTGTGGGCTAGGATAAAACTAGCCAATAGAGACTCAAAACATTTGAAAGCCTGTTCACAGATACAAGGAGAACAACTAAATGAACAAACAAAAAATAGAAGCTATTATGGCCTCTTTTATTTGAGCTATACATATAGCTTAGATTTCCAGTTTAGATGATGCAGGAGAGTAACTTTTTCTTTTCTCTAAAATCTTCTGGTTTTTTTCTATGCTTATGATCAATTTTGGCTTTTAGGTGTAGTTCACATGTTTTATCTTAACTTAAAGACATTTTAACTTAAATTTGGCAATTTTCCACACTTTTTTGTGTGTGTGCATTGAATATAATCTGAATTAATTAATTGCAAATGTGGAAAGATTTGTGGTATGATTGAACACTGAGAGGTCTATATCACTTATTTTATCATTTACTTCAACAAAATACCATTATTGTATTTCTCATCAATGTAAGATCTAAACATTGTAAACTCACCTGAAATTTATTTATGCCTATCTAGCATGGAATAAAAATTTGACAGATACTTTCATGAATGAAGAAATGAAAACTGGAAATCTTATAATAGCTGGTCTGTATAGGATAGTTTCATAAATGACAGTGGATTGTACATGCTGTAAGTACAGATGAGAATGATTATCACGGTATCTAAATTCACTAATACTAAACCATAAAATAAAAAATGTAAAGATTTTCTGCTTCATTTATATGGCTGTCTTTTCATTATCTCACTGCTTTTGTTACAAAATAAAACATATTACTTAGCATGCTAATTATCTTTCTCTAAAAATTATCATTTAAATATTTTTAATCTTCTATGAAATGCTACTCAATTCCTCATGTATCATATATCATAATTAAGTTTTTCTGGATAGACAATTTTACTTGTCTGCATTGTTGAAACACTGAAGAACTGTCTATGTCCGAAATGTTGAATGTTTCTATTGCTGTTGTTGACAATAAAATATTAATTAATTTTTAAAATAGTAACAAAGCAACACGGATGCTGTCATTACAATTATGATTGCCTGGTAATGGTGTGCTACTCAATGACAGTGGGAATTAACCAAATAATTAGTATTTTGTGCTGCTGCCAACAGTTTTTTTCTCAATGCAGTTTTTTTTCCCAGATAGTGGTTACCTGTTAGGTGAAGACAAGTGCATGCAATACTCTTCTATACCATAAATTTTCTTTATATTAAGTCTGTGAATAATTGCTTATTAATTGGATCATTCCTTCACATGCAATAAATTAAAAACGATACACAAGGCATCCAACATCATTGCTTACCAGATTCTAGTTCCTCTAGAGAAGTAAAACATTTTGCAATGAAGTAATCATCAGTGTTGTTTATTCAAATGCAAAATTCATTTGATTACACCATTAGATTATATATAAGGAAAGCTTCAATAGCTTTCCTTGCTAGAAAATAAAATTAAAAAGAAATTAAAAATGAAAATTTTGCAAGGAAGTCATTAAAGTTTTATTCATTCATTCTACTCTGAAACAAATTTGCATGACTGCCATTAACTTTTATGAAACTAATACAAGCTGGATAGCTAGCTTGGGCAGAACTTAGCCCAAGCATATATATGACATTTGTCACAACATGCTGAAATTGGTTGATAGCTACATTTTTTGTAAGCCTTTCCATGAGAATAACACTTCCTTATATTTATATGCTCTTCCACTCACATTCATGCATTTTCACATTAATTCGATGATTTTACAATTTTATCCGAAATAAAGAATCCCGGATCTGTCCAAAAACAAATACAAATTAAATGTACAGTTTTCCTACAGCTGCTTATTACTGTCATTGTAGAAAACCACCTGAAATGTACAAACATTGCCTTTTATTATAGATATAGATAGATAATATAGATTATAGATAATACATTTGTATCAAAACAATGGGGTGAAACAATTAACTTAGGGTCATTAGAAGCTGTTTAATATATGGGATGTCCAAATGCTTACACACACACACACACATATACACAGGAAGCAAGGACAGGAAATACGCCTGATCTCAAATGCTTGAACAGAGGACAATGGGAAAGGACCAGATATTTTATATCGGGCTTGTAAGGTTATTCCCTAGTCAACTCATCAGTGGAGAGAACGGGATACATCTACTAACAAGAAGATAAAAGACTTAAAAAAATGGTTAATCCTTTCTTGATTTGTATCTTATCACAAAGATACTGCAAACCAGTCTGAAAACTGCATGGTCAGATTATTTTTGAATAAAATTTATTTCCTGTTTTTCCTCTTTTAACCAAAGATGCTGGGTGGCACTTTCTGCACAGTATTGTGGTAGCAAAGTACCTCAGCTGTTCCCACCCTGCTCTGCAGGAGGTTCCGTGGTGCCAGTGGGATGAGCAAACGGAGGAGTACCTCAGCTGTTCCCACCCTGCTCCATGGCTCTGCAGGAGGTTCCGTGGTGCCGGTGGGATGAGCGAACGGAGGGAGCTGACAGAGAGGGGCAGTTAACTGGAGCCTCCAGAATTGATGAGGGCTGTCAAGATCTCACTGCGAGGGTAGCTGCCAGGGGAGCCTAATAAAGTGACTGGAGGAGATCAAGGATATTACGGGATCTCAGGGAGATGGCTGGAAGCAGTAAGAAGCAATGGGAAAGCACAGTGTGACATGTAAGAACAAGGCTTGCAAACCCAATTACACATTCAGGCCTCATGAAGGTGCCTGAGGGAATTAAAGTGTTCCTCAGTAAGTATCACCCTTCCACTTACCAGCAACGGAGACCCGGCAACCGTGTGAAGATAATGTTCTCTTGTATTTAGTTCTCTTGTAGTGGGATCTCTGCACTTCACACACACCTAATGAGAGGTGGACGGGCTGGGCTGCTGCTATTTTCTTTCTACCCAAACTTTTGAGACTATAAAATAAACTCTATAGTAGTGTCTTTTCTTCTTCTTTTTCTAAAGATACCATGCTGAGTGTATCTTTCAAGTGTATATGAGAAGCTGAGATCTGACTGGAAAATATGCTTGGCTGAGGAAAAAAGCAGCAGTGGATATTTTATAAAAGAAATTAAACAGAAAATATGGGCAACATGTAGCAGTATCATAGAGAGAGGAAAAAGGGATAAGGCACACAAAGATTGAGAAAAGGAGAAAGAGAGTGAAGTTGTTTTACCAAGCAGCCTAATGCTTTGGACGACTGCAGAAATAAAAACGTGTTAGCATGTTCCACGGGAGTTTGAAGATTGATTATGTGTCCTACTTCCACTGTGCCTCCAGTGCTGAGAATGTCTTTTTAAACTGCTGATTTCACAGTCTATGAAGGGTCTGAAGAAGGAGGAATTGGCTGTGATCTAGATATAAGATTGAAAGGTTCAGAAACCACCTTGAGAACATGATAAATATTTCTGCTTCTCCCAGCACTTCAAAAAGAGCTGCAGTCACAGAAGATGTAAACTTCTTGATTGATAATAGGCAGTTCACCTTGCACAAGCCTTCACTTCACAGCTGAAGCAAACATAGGTAAAAGTAGAATCCCTGTAATAAGATTAATAAAATTGCTGACTTTAATTAATTAAAAATATGCCTTACCCCGCAACACAAATAGTCCTCCTCAAGATTTCAGGTATCAAAGACATAATGGTTTACACTAAATGAGGATTCGGCCCATGAGCATACTTCTTGAGTAGTACAGGGCATAGTGAATAGTTTTAAATAAAATAGCTGTTTCTTCCATTATTAATCCCAAACACAGGTTTTACCCACATATTTTGTCTTCTGTGTTATCTCCTTCCTTCCCTCCTTCCTTCTTTCCTTCCTTCTTTGTGGATTAAAATTATCTGAAACAATGTGAAAACATTTTCTGATGCAATCATTCTCTTTTTATTAGGTCCAGGAATCATAATTTAAATATTATTATATTTAATATTTGGAATCAACACTGACCAAAGAAAGACCTATATATCAACCTAAAATATTTGAGAAATGCAATAAAATTATCTGTAAAACTGTAACAAGCTATAGCCAAACAACTCTGTACTATCAGATATGCTAGTGAAACATTGCTAAATTATGTTTTAACTAAGGAAAAAATGAAGTTGTAGAGTATTTCATTGTGATTTAACATCTACATTTTATGAGTAATTTTAAAAATCTCTATGAAAAAAAAAAAGAATTAATTTCATGAACCTAATTCTAGATTTCTCAAAAAACTGGGTCATATTTAATCCCTCAGGTTAAAACCTTAAAGGGGTTGCTTTAAGGGGTTTCTTCAATCTTTCAAAAAAGTGGCATCAAATCCCTTACATGTCCTCTGAAACAGTAATTCAATAAAGTTGCTCTGGATGGTAGCAGTAAAAAAACAATCTTATTTCTTCATTGGAAAGGAATAAATGAAATAAAGAAGATGAATGGAAAATATATCTGTATTTAGAGAAAAAGGTTAGTTGGGATAAATTTCTTTTTTGAAAACTTTTAAAAAGTCTCAATTAGTTACTTTGAAATTTAAGTTAATGAAATGAAAGAAAAGGGAATGAAATGGAGGATGACTAGAATACTGAACTTTTTAATACGAAATGAGTATTTTGCAAAATTCTATTTTGAATAAATAATCCAACTCTTTTATTTTTCATCTATGTGGAGCAAAGTCAAATTTTGTAGTATCACATCTGAGGAAAAACTAAAATGTCATTGTCTATGTGAGTTAAAAAAAAATCTCTGACTTCGCCATTTTTGGAATACAATTGTTAGTTAATATTTTTGAAAAAGAATGTTCTAATTATGACCACAAGCCTATTGTAATATATACTGTGAGTTGCATTCTGAGAGTGAAATAAAATACTTGCAATGGTTTTGTTATTGTACTAGACAGAATTGGTTGTCTATCAGATGCCCTTGAACAGAAGCTTAAACAGCATTTTGCTAGAACCTAATATGTAGATATTCCTTCAAAATTCCTTCTACCTTAGAGGAGAATTCTGCATAGTCCTTCTATCATTTATTTCTATTAAATATGGTGGGATTACAGAAGAATTGTTTTTCCCTCATTTTTAACAGTTGTTGTGAGGTTAGTCTTTCATGAAAATGCCATAGTTTTAAAAGTTTGATGTAAAGGTGACCTACAGTAAGTCTCATATTGATTTCAGTATGATAGGAACAGAAAGAAAAAAAAATAGATATTAAAGTAAAAGCATTTATAATATTTATTAATATGCTTGATTTAATTTTCACAAAAGGCACATGTGCTTACAATCAGATAAAAATATTGATCTCACATGACTGTGAGTTAGAATCTGATAATACTGAAATGCTTGAGAAAAAAGCAGAAAAATAGAGGAAGGAGCATTTAGAATATAGCATTCTGTGAGACGAGTTTGTCTATGGACAAACATTTTACTTTACTGCCATAAGGCTGTATGAGGACTGAAAGGAAAAAAAGCAACCTCATAAACAATGCATTGCAATAGTCTTTCTGTGAGTTTTCATATATTAAATACCAGTTTAACAAACTGAGTCTTGCACTAAGTCTGAAACTGGAAAAGAAATGAAGGTATTTGCAGCTCATGCAGCAAATAACCAGACTCTCATGTAATCTACTGAATGGTGAATGCACTTCCCTGTGATTTATAAGAGGCAAATTCAGAATGTAAGATACAAGCAGAACATATTTTCAAAAGGATTTTTTTAAATGAAATGGAAAATGGAAAAAACAAACAAGGAGGGTTTTTTAATGGGGCTGCGTTAGTGTCTGAATTTGAGTCTCTGAATTTAAGTGCCTGCATTTAATTGCATTAAAAAAAAGTTTGGACTATGTTTCCAATATCCTGTCTTCATAGGCAACGTATCCTATCCTCTAGGGCAACAAAATTCAAGAGACATGCCAGCAAGGTTTTGTCATTCTGGGAAATATTTACTCCTTCTCACTGCATGTCCATAAAAGCAAGAGCCTGACCTACATCTCTGGAGAAGCCAGGATTTTACTAGGGCAAGACTTGGTTGATGCTGACTGTTTTTGTGGGGGAAAAGGTGAGAAGTGGGTAGAAATATGAAAAAACACATAGACAAAAATAAAAAGAGTAAAGAAGTAAGATTTGTATGATGAGTTACCTGTGAATAGATGAAAGATGGAAGTAGATGTGTGTTGCAGGTGAGGGAGGAACGAAGATGAGCAGCCTGGAGCTGGGCCAGTCACTGACAGTGTCGATGAGCAGCTGGAGGGCACCAGGTCCCCTAAACCAGCTGGAAGGCTACCAAGGGGCATAGGTTGGCCCTTGACAGCAGCAGTGCTTATGGAGGAAGAACACTTTGTAATGCTTTCTCAGATCACAGATTTCACTGAAAACATTCAGCTTAGTTCAGTGCGGGCAACTGTCCCTCCTGCAAAATGCAAACCAGGATCTTTCTAGCCTGGGATTTTGAAACCAGGAATAGAAACGGTGGGTTTTATAAACAAGTTTTGTGACTCAGACTAGTGACATGGAATCACAGAATTCCCAGAAATGTCGTGAATAATGACCCTGCAATCATAATTAAGTCTTGATGGTGAGTAGGTGGAAAAGATGGAAAACGCTTCTTGAGAAGGTTGTGATTTGTAAGCAAGTGACCATAAGTTGATGCCAAGTGCACACAAACAACATCTATCAACATTACATTTAAAACAGTTCTGTGATATGCAAGTTTGTTATTTGGACAGGCAACCTGACAGCAGAGATTGATGGACCCATCTGAGAAGAATAAGAATATAAATCTCTGTCTTATCATAAGAAGAATGCAGGGAGCAGATAGGGATGAAGCAGTGGACATAATCTATTTTAGGTTTCCAAGAGACATTTGACATTGCATTGTAGACTAGAATAATATATCTTCAGGTTAGCATGTAAAGCACAGCAGATTACCTTCCAGACTCCTAAGGCTGAAATGTAGGGCACCAGTTCTCAACGTACAGAACATATTTTCCTCCTTATTTTTCTTCTCAATCTTTGTGTATTTTTGCTATTTATACTTGCTTTTCTAGAAAATCTCTCCCTATCCATCTTCCACATTCTTTCTTGCTCTGTACCATCTCTTCTGTTCATTTCTATTATTTTTGAACTTTTTCTCTCCATTTTAGTCCCATCTTACTTACCTGGGTTTTTTTGCTTTTCTTTTTCACAATATGGAAGTGTCAGCCCAGTGAGCAGTTCTCTTGGCATCCTGAGACTAGTAATTAGAGAACAGTGCCCTTTCCACTGATGTCTATCAAATATTTGTCAGAAATTTTAGGTAATGAAATGAGCTTTGAGTTTCTCTGATACACTATAGCAATGAAACAAGAAACAACCATTTGAAATTGAAGTTCAGGAGGTGTACTACTAATTATGACCACAATGACCTATTCACATCTACATAATAGGCATGTTCAGCCCTCAGTTACATATTGATTTATGAAAGCATGAGTGTATACAGAGGTGTTTGACTTCAACTGGAACAGAATGAAAAAACAATTAGACATAAAAGTTCTAAAAGCAAGAGCTCTTTCTCCATAGTCAAGGCTAAAGATGAAAGAAGGAAATTGCATACTGGATTGAAAAAAAAAGATCTAAATTTGAGAAATCAGCAAGATTCCATAATATATCACTAGTAAATTTGTTCCCAGGTAGGAAAATAGAAAAAGACAATCTTTTATTCACAAAGTAGGAGCATGAACAGCAGTGGTGGAAACAAAATACTCAATTCTCAGACTCACCATTGCTGACTGTCTGTGTAGCCTTGAATCAGTTACTTATCCTGCTTATGTCTTCAGGTACCAGCTGACAAATGAGTAAATCCTAATGCACTGAGTGCTGGGAGAAACTGTTAATGGGTTTTGAAAAGCACTCTCAAAGGGTCTAGTACAGTGTAAATGGCAGATACTTACTTTTGATAAGAAAGCTACAGATATGACTATTTTGTTTCAATGATTCTGTTAAAGAAAAAGAGGATTGTTGTCAGTGTATGTCATTCTTTTAACACAGCAGCAATAGAGAGAGTATCAGATACACAGTGCAGGTGAGTATAGTAGACCTTAGGTAGCAACTGTTAAGCTGACATATTGAGAAGCTGAATGGGTTATATGAGACAACCAAGGGAATGTGTGAGTATTTCAGCTGTAGCTCAGGTTTAGGCAATCATTATTCTACATGCCATGGAACATACTCTAATATGTGACAAGGTAAATAAATTCTGATCAAGGACTTTAAGGAAAAAACAGAGGTAATGTTAATATAATGCTATGAGTGTCCCTGTACTGTGATGAAAAACAGGAGTTTGCTCAATACATCTCCAGAACAGATCTCATGCATTGAAGTAGGATTTTGGAATGTTTTCTAATGCTTTGACAATTTATTTGATAATTTATTTCATAATGGACTTTAGTCCTGCTAGAGGTTGCTAATTAAAATAGTCTGCACTTCTGAGTACTTTTTTAGAGAAATGCCATGAAAAATGGGATCCATTTCTGGTTTATATGTTTTCAATAAAAAGGCATATGTAGAATAAGAAATATATTTGTGTTAAAGAGAAGGAAGAGATAACACCTTTGATTATTTATTACAAAATTTCAAGCTGCTCATTCTCTCTCCAGGCCTGTGGCAGAGCATTTGGGTTGGATTCTGGCTGGAAGTGTGGTTATTGCCAGTTGGTAAAGATCGTATCACTGACATGGTCTCCCTCCCTTCCCTCCTTATCTTCAGTAACGGGGTCGAGGTAATAATGCTTATGTAGCTGGCTGGAAACCATAATTTCATGTTTCAAGCATATTCTCAGGGATATTCCAGCAGTTAAAGTTTGTTTTCCTTCCAAATTACTGCAAAAGCCTGATTTCTCTAATTATTAGCAAAAAGACCACGGTCCTTCAGTCTGAAAAATAAATGAACTTGGACCTATTAGCACAGCATATGCCATTAAGAAAAAAAACATTCTAAAGTCTAATATAACATCATTGAAATATTATTAGACATATGTGATACGATAACAAAATAATATTAACATTATGTAAGATTCAGAATGGCCTTGACATAAACAAGGAATGCATAAGAAAATATATTTTATATATTTTTATATAAAAATATATATAATATATTTTAAAAATATAAAAATATTTTAATGTTTTTTCTTTTGCCTAGCAACCCCTGAGCAAGTCATTGTCACAGCAAAACAAGGACAAATTGTGAGGGTAACACCAAATAGTGGCTCAGTCAGACTGTCTAAGGAAGCAGTGAGCATCTGTGGGGGGCATAAGAAGATGGTTCCAGAAAAAGTTACTTTTTTAATCTTTTATTTTTCTTAATCAAGATTACCAAAAGGTGCTTTCTGATGTGTGATGTGTGTGTTGACCTTTGTTTTTCCACTAAAATTATTTTTCCAAGTAACTCTTTATTATGGTCACCCCTCACCCTCCCATAAAAATTCCACAATAAAATATCTTCTAGTATTGCTGTTAATGCTGAAGAGTACTATGTTCTAAATGCTGATAATTTATGAAGAGGATAATACTTTGGTTATTTGCTGGGTTTGTTCAAACTGTGGTGCATGTCATTTTTTTAGCAACTATTTCAGACTTTTTCCTTTATTTACGCACTAGAATAGTACTACAGCAACAAAACCAAGAAATCTTTTCCCAAATGTCCCTTGCTATCAAAGGCTACATCTATGTCTAGTTATTGTTACTGTTTAGTTCTGCCTGAATCTGGAAACTCCATAATGATTTTTATGCTTGATTTGGACTGAGGTGGTTTCTATACATGAGTGTGAAAGAATGGCCTGAAAAAGGAGAAAGTTAAGAGAAAAACTAGAACCCAACAAAAGTTTTGGCATTACAGAAGCTTACTTGGGGTGATACACATTTGTTACTTCCAGGATGGTTGGTACAAATGGACTCTGCTCCTCCACGGTGCCCTAGGCAGCACAATCTGCCCTCCTTGCAGCTGCAAAGAGGAGTTAGGGAGGCTGGAGAGGAGTGAAGACACCGCGGCCAAACTCTCCTGCGCTCCCTGTTCTGGTCCGCTGATAAACCGCACAGTAGCTGCCCAATGGGCAAGAGATGTCCGGTGCTGAGCCAGCAAGGGAGGCAAATCACTCCTTTTGGATGAACTTTGCTTGAACTTTGCTCGTTATAAGATCATTATAATGCCAACACATACCTCCATCCCAAAAGTTACCCATCTTGAGGTACGACCACTCTCACTGAGCACGCACTCTGGATATTTGATTGACTGAACCTTTAAATGAAAACGAGAATCTTTTTCACAATAACAATAATAAGTATGACTATAGTCACTCAAACTCCCCCTGAATGTAAAGAAAAGTATAAAAGCTGAACTAAGGAGGAAAAAGGGGGGAGTTACCATCGTAACTCTTGGGTCAGTTGACGGGCTGATCCCTCTTTCCTCCCCTCGGGTTGGGATGCTGCCTGAGGAGACTTGAGACTGAGAGCCCTCTCCCATCTTCTGCGGTGAGTGATGACTGCACATTTGTACATCAGAGCTAGCTAAAAAACCCACGCTATAGCAGAGAACCTCCTATACTGACATCCAAAACTTGCTTTGTAAATGTTGCATTTGAGTAAATCCTACTGTTTGTGAACTCGACTACTTGTTCGAGGGGGTGATCGGACCTATGGTCCATAGACTGTTGGTGAATCCGATATTGATTTGTTATCTCCTTCCCCCCACCACGACGGCTTTCAAACTGCAGCATTTTTACAGTGAGTATCTAGTGTCACTTGAGTTGTCCTAAGTTATCAGAGATATCCTCATATGGCTGGCAGTTATGGACAGTCAGGTTTTTGTCTCAGAAAAAAAAAAGAAATATTTATATAGAAAAATACATCTAGCTTATTATTAATAGAAAAATATAATATTAAAGAATCATTGATGAAAATAAATGTCACAGATATTAAGAATGTCTGTGTGACTGTATTTCACCTCTGTATATGTACACTAGACCATCTTTTTTTTTGTTCAAAGAATCTCTACATCATATAGCGCATAGGACGCACTCAAGACTTGAATTGCTATAATTTGTGCTACCTTACCACCACATACTCTCTGGTGTTTCCTAGCTTTTGAGTACATGAACTAGAATTTTAAACTTTTTTTTTTTATTTTTACCTATATATTTTGAAAAGTAAACAGACCAACAAGAAACAACTTTATATAGAAATACATGAATTCACATGAATACATGTGAATTCTAGTTCCCCATTAGTGTTGGGAACCTCTTGCTACAACTAATTTATGAATAAATTAGAACCAGGACACAGGCATCATCTTGTTTAATTTTTCATGTGTTTTCCAGTGTTTTTGTCCTGTAGCAATTAGCAGCTCCTTAGAAAATATCCAGGTTCCATCAGAGAAAAAGCATATACAAGCGTCTTATTAAGCAACACTAACACCAACACTGGGTTTTGGGAAAGAAGGCAAGGAAGTCTAAGCACGTGATGTGAACCACAGCATGTGACTGCATTGTTCTAACTTTTCACCAAAAATAATAAATGATTAGTCTTAGACTGTTACTACTGTGCACATCTATTACTAGTGAGAACTGCAAAATTTTACTTTACATTTTTATTTTATTTATTTATTTTTTGAGAATGCTGAGATTTTTGAAGCTTGGATTCAGTTCCCAGTTCTGGTTAGGGTAGGAAGAAGGTCTTGCACCCTTCTGTCTCCTATACCTTGTTTTATCTGTTTTACCCCTCCAAGGCTCTTTCTGCTAATAGCTCATGCAACTGAGCCTGGAAATCTATAAAATAATGTTTAGTGAACAGTCAGAGAAACAGCATTACATCTCTTTACACTCTTCATTCAGGAAAGAATTAAAGATTTTGAAGCCTGTGGTTCTCATCCACATCCACAGATAATTCACATATTAAAGAAAAAAAGAAGACAGAAATACGTCTTAAGGTTTTTAAATAAATTGCACTCAGTGACATGATTAGTATATAACTTTAACGCTTTGTAATACTGAATATCTGTATTGGATTTTCTTCAGGACCAATGAACAAGAGAAAATGCATAAAATATAGTGACGGTAATAAATGTTAAACAGGCTTTGGTTCTTAATCTCACACCTCTAATTTAAAAATAAAATGAAGAAAATTCCATTAAGGCTCTGCTTTTATGTTTGTCACATGTTTTATAGAGGTCCCTTGCCCCTTCCTGTGCTTAGATTGTGTAAGCAATGGTAACAGCAGCTGCTCTCTGCTACAGACAGTCCTGCGGTGTTTAACATGAAGCACATGTTTCTAACGGTGTTGTCTCACCTGAGGTCAGCTCCCTTACAACTTGAGCTGTCATGGAAGGTTTGGGTCTGTGTGCACATGAGCGGTTGAAGTAACAGCCCATGCATCCTCACTTTGATAAACTCCGGCATGGTCGTGAAGACTCTGGAGCTGGAGCACTCAGCCTCCCTATTTAGCACCTGAGAGAGAATCTGAAGGATGAGAAAGAAATTTATCTCCTTCCCTTCTGACTAGTCTAAGCTGTGCCAAATCATTATAAAAGATCTAGTCAAGGATCAGTCTACACTACCCAGTTCTTTGCTGTTATAAAACACAATGGTTGAAGATTCCCTAAGAGAACCTCCCCCTAAGACAGCCTTTAAGAGAACATTCCCTCACATTTTTGTGTCTGACTACTAACAGAGCACATTTTCTTGATGCTAAAGAGATATCAATTATTTCTAGTATTGCTGGTATAAAAAGGCTCTTGTACACTGAAGCCAGCATCTGACTAAATCATCTCTTGTATGGGAAGGGACTTGCTAAAGCAGAATGGCTCTTTTCAGAACTTCAGATATAAAATCATATTCATCTGCCAGCTCTCTATCTCCTCTTCATTTTATGTTTTGCACATGTCATTTCAGAGAGAGTTACTGGAATGTTATTTACAGTTCTTCCATGCTATTATTACTGGTATGGGTGCACAGTATAAGGGTTTTACTTGCAAAGACACAGACCATTCTGTGTCAGATGGTCAGTGACTGGGAATGTTCTCAGTCTCACATAATCAGCTGGCACATATAGAATCATAGAATCATAGAATGCTTAAGGTTGGAAGGGACCTCTAGAGGTCATCTAGTCCAACCCCCCTGCACACGCAGGGCCACCTAGAGCACGTGGCACAGGACAGCATCCAAGCGGGTCTTGAAGATCTCCAGAGAAGGAGACTCCACAACCTCTCTGGGCAGCCTGTGCCAGTGCTCTGTCACCCTCACCGTCAAGAAGTTCTTCCTTAAGTTCCCGTGGAACTTTTTATGCTTCAATTTGTGGCCATTTCCTCTGGTTCTGTCAGTGACCACCAGTGAAAAGAGGCCAGCCCCATCTTCCTCATTGCCTCCCTTGAGGCACTTATAGACACAGATCAGGTCCCCTCTCAGCCTTCTCTTCTCCAGGCTGAACAGGCCCAGCTCCCTCAGCCTCTCCTCATAGGGCAGATGTTCCAGGCCCCTGATCATCCTCATGGCCCTGCGCTGGACTCTCTCCAGCAGCTCCACATCCCTCTTGTACTGTGGGGCCCAGAACTGGACACAGTACTCCAGATGTGGCCTTACCAGGGCTGAGTAGAGGGGTAAGATCACCTCCCTCGACCTGCTGGAGATGCTCCTCTTAATGCACCCCAGGATGCCATTGGCCTTCTTGGCCACGAGGGCACACTGCTGCCTCATGGTCAACCTGTCGTCCACCATGACGCCCAGGTCCTTCTCAGCAGAGCTGCTCTCCAGCAGGTCGGTCCCCAGCCTGTACTGGTGTCTGGGGTTATTTCTCCCCAGGTGCAGGACCGTGCACTTGGCCTTGTTGAATTTCATGAGGTTTTTGACCGCCCAGTTGTCCAGTCTGTCCAGGTCCCTCTGGATGGCAGCACAGCCCTCTGGAGTATCCGCTACTCCTCCCAGCTTTGTATCATCTGCAAACTTGCTGAGGGAGCACTCTGTGCCTTCATCCAGATCGTTGATAAATAAATTGAACAGGACTGGACCGAGGACTGACCCCTGGGGCACTCCGCTCAACACAGGCCTCCAACTAGACTCCGCACCGCTGATCACCACCCTCTGAGTTCTGCCATCTAGCCAGTTGCCAATCCACCTCACCGACCACTCATCCAGCCCACACCTCCGGAGCTTGTGCAGGAGGATGTTGTGAGGGACGGTGTCAAAAGCCTTGGTGAAGTCAAGGTAGATGACATCCACCGCTCTTCCCTCGTCTATCCAGCCAGTTATCCCATCATAGAAGGCTTCCTGACAGTTCATATGAGTCTTTTGAATTTAGTGTGTCTTGTTATATCTAAGCAGGTACCTTACAGATCCTTTATTTGTGTGGAAAAAAGCCCTGCTATTCCATTAAGATATACTGCCTAATTTTCTTAGCTTGTTAAAGGAAGCTTTGTACAAAATCTAGCTGTTCCTTTCCAATTGCCCTTTATGTTTCTTTTAAAGAGTACAGACTAGGTGAGAACTGTGACTTTTAGTAGGGCAGGAATATGGCAAAATAATTATTTTTTTCTGGTTAAAAGCCTTCTAAAAACTGTATGGGAGTTGAGCTCATTTTGAACTGTTTCATCCACTGAGGTCATAATTATACTTGCACGTATTTGTCTTGTCCAGCAAAGATAGAGCTAGTTTAGAAACTGTAAGAGTAAGCTAAGAAAAAAAATGACTGATCCTTGTCAAGATTATCCTGAGAATGTTTTATACCCTTTCTGATCTGATAAATACTTAATGAAGATGTCATAAGTAATCAAAAGCTAGTTCTTTTTACTTATAGTTTAATTTAAAAGAAAAAACATCCTTGAGACTGATGACATAAGCAAAGCTGACAGAAATGAAAATAGCACCTTATATTAAGCTGTCTGCTGTGCTGTATCTATACCAAGATTTGTTTGTTGATAGTGATCAAGAATGATCAAGGATGATCAAGATCTTTCAAACTTTGAGAATATCATTGGGAAAGTTGTTAAACCTGTAAATATCTCTATTTTTGCTCTTGAAAAGGGAGGCTATACTGCTATTATCTTTCTAATATCTTTATATTTCAGGACTCTGTGTGCTAAGGGCATCTAGCCTTCATCTCCTAGGGATTACCCTATAATATAATAATAGGAAGATGATAAAAATACAGAATCTAATCAGATTGGAAAATATGGTCAGAAAATATAATTTGAAATTTGATGTCTCCTAGATCACATAAACTTCCTTCTTATGTTCACAAGAGGAAAGGAAGTCTTAGTAGGTGAACATGATTTTATCTTATAAATAAAATTTCTCTAATGTTCTTTAAAGTGGAGTGACACTGCTGTAAATATAGCCTCACCAAAATTAAAATATTTTATACATCTTTTCTTTGTGGAGGCAATTATTCCTCCCAAGTATAATACTTTTAATATATTCCTATTGAATTGTATCCTATTTTTGAAAGCCATTTCTACAATTTATGAAGATCATTTGAATTCTTTCCTTCCCTTCAGCATGCTTGCAGTCATTCATAGCTCTAATGAGCATAGTCTCAATCCATCAGTTATTAATGAAAATATTAATATGAATCAGCAGCAGGACAGATGCCTTTAGAGCCCATACACTTTCCATTTTGACAGAGAAACAGTCATAACTACTCCTGATATCACTTTCCAGCTAACTTGGTGTCATCATGTGTCAAAAGATCTACTAAGGTCAAGATATATTATATCTACTGTTACTTCTTTGCTGAACTCTTTGACTTTTGTCCTTTATATTTGCCTTTTTCAGTTAACCTCTTTACCACTTCAGGAAGAGTGGACTTTCTCTTAGGAGCTCTTCTCCAAGTTTCCTTTCACCTCCAGACTTTCAACTAGTTCTCTGTATTGATTACAATCTCCTTTTTTCTTTCTTTTTTTTTCCCCCGTTAATGAACACTAAGATTTTCAAGGATTTGTGGCTGTAATGCATCTACATTTTATACCATCACAGCACAGATTTTCCATCCAACATCAGTATGTAACTGGGGCATCTGAATCATTGACAGCGTTCCCTGATGTTCCGTATATAGTCTCAGCTACATAGGATAGGCATTTCTAAGAGGATAAGCCAATTCTTGCATGAGGTGGATCAACTTATATGTATTTCTCTACATGGATTATTCAATCAATAAAAGAGAAATCTTTTATAGGTAGATCAGGTAGATCCCTGAAGTTAAATGAGATGAATATAACCCCAAGCAATCAAAACAAAATCCCTAATTCTACACTCTTAAGAACCAGTACTGTGTTTGAAAGTAAGCAACTGATGGAGGATATGCTGATAAGATCCATAACTTTCATCATGCAATACAGAAGAGCAGATGGCATTTATTAACATGCTATAGTAAGTTTGAGTTGCCGCAGGCAAACCAACAAAACAGCAAACAATGCAATGTTACAAGCAGTAAAACAGTTCAGCTCAAAAAGAGAAAGTGCTGCAGGGGATATACACTGCTAGAAATGGAGGGGATAAGCTTGGTCTTTGATGGGGAACAAACAAAACAATCCAGTGGATTTAGGAGCAAATGTTCAGAGGCAAGTATGTCGTTCACAGCTTGGAATAGGGCACAACTGAAGTGAATGCATTTCCTGGCAGGGCATGCAAAAAATATAAACACGTGAGGTGTACAGTGGATAGAAGCATTAAAACAGAAGAGTTAACTACCCTATAAATCCCTGTTCATTCCTCTGGTAGGAATGTGAAGAAATGTAAATAACTTCTAAGAACAAACTGTCCTGACTGAACATGCCCCTGATAGACCCCAGACTCTATTACTGGATAGAAAAGACACATTGGAGTCACTCACCTGCTCAGTTCACTACTCTGCAATGTGAAAAGCATAGACCACATGTTGGAATAATGATGACAAGAATAGAAAATAGAGGAAAAATAACTATCATTGTGCAAATCCACATGTGTATTCACATCTTGAATATTGTATCTTGGTCCTTTCATGTTGAAAAGAAATAGTAGAACTAAAAAAGATACAGAGAAGGAAGAAATTGAAGATTAGAGGCATCAAACTGCTTCTCAATGAGGATAATGCATAGATTAGGACATCTGAGCTCCTAACAGGTGAAAGAACAGTGATATGAAAAAGCTATATAAAAAGGTCTTTAAGAAGGGGAAGAACTAGAAGACATAAAATGAAAAGGCAGTGTACATAAATTAAGCTGTGAAATTCATTCCACAGGATATGATGAAGCTGAAATGTAAAAGACTCTTTAAAAACAAAAGACACTAAAAATTATTAAACATCAAGTACTACTGTACTTCTAAAAAATGACTATAACCTTTATCATTAATCTAAGACTCAAATTATCACCAGGAACATATGGGAGGAAGTACGGTTTTCCTATTTTATGTTCTTTTTCCAAAGATCTGCTGCTGAATGTTCTTGTGCTATAGCCAGTAATGGATCCTGGATCCTGCTGGAATCCAGCTAAGCGGAGAGAGGAAAAATATCCTTGAGATCAGAAGGCTACACAACTGTGTGATTATCTGATATGATTCAAAACAACACAAGTGTTATAGACCTCAGCCTTTCCCTTCTGCTGTTATAGACCTCAGACTTTCCCTTCTGCTGCTATATCCAAATCCTAAAAACAACAAACTATTGCCCTTGTTCTTGCAAAAAAAGATTTTCTAAAAAAACCCTCAGGACATACCTGTGATCATAAAACAAAATAGATGGCTTCTCAAAAGCATACTAAGCTAAAATAATTGAACAATGGATAAGAAGAAACATTTTTTAAAAAATCACTGTAAAAAAATTTCAGTTTTACAAATGTATAGACATTTGTATAGACTGGCTATTTGTGTGCAGCCAAATTAACCTCATTAACCTGTAGCCATTTACAGGATCGTGACTAAACATGTTTATCCTCTCCATCACTCCCCATCCCTAGCTACCTAAAGACTTATTTAAAATAAAGAGGATACTGGAATCTGAATCCTGTATTCTCAGTCACGCTGATACTCTCTTTTATGATAAAAAACAATAGTTTGTTTTTATTGGAACAACAGAAGAAACCTAATGGTGTTAAAAGCATTATGATAAACATCTGTTTTCTCAGACCTGCATCATGAGTCCCTTCCTTTCTCACAAAATGATACCTAGGAAGCCAAAGCACAATTTCATGAAATCATTTAAAGAATCTGTTTATTTTCTCTATCTATTCAGCACCTTCTTATGTAGTGAACTGTCTAGATGAGGAGCGAAGGAAAACTAATGCAGCCTTCATGTAACAGCTCCAACAAAAAAGCCATTTAAAAATATACATACACACATTTACACACACCACACACACACACACACACACACAAATGTATATATATATAAAGTTGTTCCTTTAAGTAGTGTGCATCATCCAAAGCCTTGGAAAAGGTTTTGCAAAACCATTATCTTCTAATATTAATTGAGCTAGCTGTGAAGCACAGTCCTCTCAGATATGCTTTTTCTTTTTCCCCAAAACAATGCAGTCAGTAAATGAGACACTGAGACACTGTCTGTTGTAAAATATAATTTTAAACTATGGATATAGAGGCCAAATCTCTGAAAGATACATTGAATTATACTGTCCTTTTTTATTTTTAAACTGTTTCTATTATGTGTCTCATAAAATATACATCAAAAGATACTAATCAGCTACTGAATTCCGGTAAGTTAGAAGAAATGTAAATTCTGGCAACTCCAAATGATTAGATTAGTTTTATCAACTATAAAGCTCTGATCATCATTTTATTAAAAGAATCAAAACAACTCAACTGTTTCTTCTGCTTCAGAGTGCAATTATAATAAAAAGAGTAATATGTTAAAATGCTGCCATCCTCCTCAGTAAACCAGGGTCTGAGATTTAGTCAGGATCTCATTTTTGTGTTGATGGAATGGTCACGTTCACGACTCATGTCACTGGGCAGACATCTCAGTTTCTGGAGAGTAAAATTTTTCAGAACCCTCACTATCAATAAATTGTTTGTCGAAGTAATGATCTTTCAGTAAAATCTGAGAAGATAGAGATTTTAGTTACCCATTTAGCAATACCAAAAAAATCTGAATTCACACCCATCCATGGAAACAAAGTTTCAGCAATAGAGATGATAAGCAATAGAGCTAAGATACCTATTTCTGCTTCTGTAGGCAGAAGGACTTTACTTGAATGAAGAGTGCAGGAAGAGTGCAAGAATACACCCAGGCTGTGGCCCTTCATCATTTCCCACTCCTGTCTTTCAGGAGACCCTGGAGACATTGCTGCTCAGCAGGATGTTCCTTCAGGAACTCCTTGTGGCAAGACTGTATGTACAAATGTACACAGATTGCACATCTGCAGAAAAGAGACGAGAGGTATCTGGATACATGTTCCCTGTGTCTGTCTTACCTTCTGGGATTCAAATCACCCTCAGAGAAAATCTCAGCTCCTTTAGCAGTGACTTCTATGTGATGTCATCTTTTTAAAATCCCTTGGAGTAGTGTCTCCTGTGAGTTATTAAGAAAGAAGCTCTAAATTCAGACTATACATTTTTTTTTTACTGCAGTACTGTACAGCCAGAGCAAAATATGATTTTGGGGTCCCATGCTGCCTTCAAAGACAGAGTTAAAAATCTTCTCTATTTTTAAATCTTCTCCTTTATTCTCTAAGTAATACTTTATGAAAATAAACAATTTAATAGTCCGGTTCATGTGTAGGTACTTACTATAATTTAAAATATTTTTAAAATGCGTTTTTCTCTTTAGGCATATTGAGGGTTTTTTCTTTTTCTTTTTTTTGTCTGTTTATTAGATTTAAATTACATAAAGATGCGATTGCAATTTACTATTTCCTGGCATAATTTATAAGCACAAAATCAGATTACTAAGAATAATTTAAGGTATTATTTAATTTCATATAGACCATGAAGTAATAATCTCTGTGATGGAAAAAAAAATGTGACATAAATTGCAGGTCGTACAAAGGGATCATTTAAAAGCCTTTATCACTTTGTTCAACTCTCCTGCCCTTCTTCATCTTCTTAGTAATTCCAATAAACAGCAACATCACTGCAACAGAAAGAACATTAGTGATTCTATTTAAAAGATGTCAACCTTGTTGATCATCTGCCTACCCCATTTACAGCATGGAATATAACCAATATTTTATTTATATTATGAAAAGGATATGGGAATTATTTTGGTGACCTAGTGCTTTCTCCCAAATACTGTATCAGAGTATCATAATTTTTTTTTCTTTTTAATAAACAAATTATTACTGCAGAGTTCTATGAGGGTTACCAATGCTGGCTTGTCATTATAATTTCCAAAGGAGCGCTAAAAAAAACCTACAACCCCCACCCAAAAAATCCTCAAATCCAAACTTGTTTGGTTCAAGGCATAAGCCTTTCTCCCATTCTTAGGAAAACACTTAGATCTTCACACTTATCCCCCTGGATCATAACCCCATGCCACCCTCACTGTGTTCCTCTGTGTTGTTTCACATCACTGAGTACTTGCCATGGCCACGATTCATCTGATTGTATGAGCTAGATCTCTTAATGCCTAGTGGTGGGATAAGCTACATTTTCTATCTTTCCAGATTATTAAGATTTTCAATTTCTCTGCTTCCTCTTTTTGCTACAACAGTTTACCATAAAAGATGTAAGTTCTGTGCTTTCTTACAGTTTGGAAAATTATGGGAAGTAGTAAAAATCAGGTAAAATTAATATCAAAACTATTTCCGAAATGTTTCTGAGATTTTCAAATATTTGAACCATGTCTTCAAGTTCCAAGGTAGTCCCACAAAGGATATAGTAAGTAGGTCACATTTTCCTGATGAATTTGGTAGAAATTTTATTGATAAGAAGCTTAAACAAAAGTACTACAGAAGATTTCTAGGTCTGAATTTGATAAAAATTTGATAAAGATCAATAAACTTTTAGTGATCCATGCTATTAATTCAACACAGATCTAACTTCTGTTAGAGTGCTTACTAAATGAGGGTTTAAAAACAAATAAACTCCCCCAAAATGTGGACCCCCCAACTCATACTCCTCCCATACAACATACATTGTTTCTGTGATTTTTTTCCTTGGACATTTTCAGAAAGTGTAAAATGTCTCTGTTACAGAATAGGACTGCTCATGCCCGACACATTATCTCTTCATTTCTCTGCTGCACAACATACTAATTCAGCCAGTCTCCTGGCTTCATTACATCTCTAACATTAACAACTGCACATTTGCACATTTACTAATAGCACTTCTTTGTACTGCCAGGGCACCCTTGCTGACACTCTATTTTCTTTGCTTGACACCCCACTTGCTGTTGACTCTTAGTGAAAGGGACAGAATTGGCAGCCCTGGCATTCCAGCGTGTGAAACGAGGCGGTAGCTGATGAAGTACCATTTCTCATACTGTGAGAAGTTATCAGTTATACTGGCTTTGGAAAGGCTTTCAGAACTCTCATTCCCAGTATCATTTTAATATTTTCTGAAGTGAAGCCAAATCCTGAAAAAAATATTCATATATAACCATCTAAGGAGTAGTCACTGGTTCTTACTAAAGTAGTATGGACCAATCACATGAATAAAGTTAGAGACTCACCGGAAATTGAATTAAATGGGATTGCATTTCAGAATGGGAAGTACATATGTGGGCTTTTGCTTTGAGAGATACATTCATTTTTTGATAGACATAAGGAAATATAATTATTATAGAATGCCATGTTAAAAAGAAAAGAAACCATTTTAATAAATATAATTTATTTTTCCTTAAATTATAATGGTGTCTTTTATAGGCACTATTATGGAAGAACCAATTGCCATAGATATTTCCAAACTGAGCCCATATAAATTCAATTTTCAGCCTCATTTTTCTATTCAAATTAAAATAGTGTTACTACAATTTCATGTTTTTATTTTCTTATACTAGATAAAGCAGTCTGCGAACAGCTTGGAAAAAAACTGAACAGCTCTGGGGTAAAATCTGGTTAAGATGCATTCAAGATTTCATTCAAATTTTCTTTAGAAAAAGCTATGGCTTTTAATCTTAAAACAAAATGTTGCTCTACTCAAACATTGATGCGTCATTACTGCAGACCAGAGTGGACTGCAAATAGCACTGCTTTGGATTTGGATTTGCTGAATACAGTGACATGTTATTTATCTTTGTCTGTGTACTTATTACAAAAGCATATAGATTTTAAGGCTAGACTATATGATGCACAGGCATAGAGGAAGTTGCAGACAGGAAGGTAAGCAAATGCACTGAAAAAATAATCCTAGCAGTGCTTACTGCATCCCTAAGGGTGGCTATATACCTGCGTATCAGCCAGCTCCGAATTGTAACATTTCAAATTTATTTTAAGATTAATAATCATGTGGATCAAATGTATTTCTCTGAGCACAAATAAGGATATACGTTCTGGTAACCACATAGGTTTTTATCAACAACTGCCTGTAGTTCAACAAATTTCAACAAACTGTGTCTTAAATTGACACAGTTTTCCGAGTCTGCACTGATAAATCATTTGGATTCCATAAAATTAGAACGTAGCACTCAGAATATATATATAGAACTATACAGAATATAGTAGAATATAGTAGAAAACAACACTCAGCAAGATCTTGAGAGGTCATCAAATTCAGCTGCTTTCCCACAACAGGAGCAACTATCTTCAAACCATTCTTGAAAGAACTTTCTGTAACCTATTCTTTAAAAAAAAAAAAAAAGAGAGACATTTCTTATTCTGTCTGAGAAATCTATCCCAGATTTTAATTACCTTTATTATGTAAGTTGATCTTTTTCTAGTATTCAACCTAACTCTAATTCACCATTACTTCTGATTCTTCTTTTTCTCTTTGAAACAACCGTCTGCTTTTTGACAACTTGTTCCACTTCTTAGTTTCCCATGATTTGAACAAATTTCAGACATTGTGATACTTCTTCAAAGGCTTCAGATTCCCAAGAGAGATGTGTGTTTCTAGATCACATACACCATTAATAGAAGATCAAATCTTGCAGGACATTTATTATCATCGGAGTGACAAGAACTCCAACTCATCTGGGAGTGAGTACAATTTCAAGATGCATTTTCCATATTTTCTAAATGAGTCTCAGGAGCATAAAGTTCCTCAGCCTCACATGGTTGTCATGACGTTTTTTCTTGCAAACATGTAGGAAAGCAAATAGACCATTCAGTAGTATAGATGTGGTAAAGCCGAGGGATGTGTCTGATCCTAAAACTGAGCATGAGTGACTTGTTACTTTTACATATTGCTATTTCCCAAGTCCTTTTTCTAAGGGGAAAAATAATACTGCATCTTAATAGTTATGTTTGCACCTAGAAAATTGGGCACTAAAGAGAAACTACATTAAGACAATTGCGACAGCATTTTTGATATTCTGAAAAATATTTCAACATTATTTTTCAGTAAGTTTTCTCATTTCATATAAATTGATGTAAAATATACACTATAGAAATCTTACTTCTTTCCACTGGTAAGTAAACGTCTGCTGACAGGCTGATATTTACAATCAAAGCATAAGTAGAAGCAAATGTAAGTGGAAATTGTACTTAATATGTTGTAGGTACCTCGTGGCTAAAATAAAGTTTTAAAGATAATTCAGACATTGTTTTAAAATTAATTTATATTTTTATATATTTATATTTTTAAAAGTTTCTTTTGATTTGTGTACAGCTTTTCATTCAATCTCTTTCATCTCATTTTCCTGTTGCTAGCAGATGTCCTCGAACTGTATTACAATGAGGATGACCAACCAAGGAGTGCAACTACTTATCCTAACAAAAAAAAATCCACCTTTCTAAAAGCAGTTGGCTGAATGTGAAGCACTGTATGATGCCTGTCTCTCTTAATTTTTAACATTTCAAAGTCTAAAATATCATGTGCTTTTCATTCTTCAGTCAACTGAGAGGGACATCTCCATCAGGTGAGTCAGTTCATCATAAAAAAGGCTTAAAGTAGGTGGATGGATCACCGTTTAGCAGTACCTCTTTTTCTCCAGCATATATAAAAAGTACCCATGCATTCTCTATGAACTAGAGACCTAACTTTCAAAAGATGTAGTTGAAGCCCTTGTATCATGTATGATCATACTCAGTGAATAAAACTTAAGAAAAAAATATGTTATTTTAAGATAACCTTTGTCACTTTTAGTGTTCTTGAACTTAGGAAATATTATTCAAACTTAGGAAGTTATCCTTAGAAATCATCTCAGAATCATTGAAATTTGCCAGTGCCAATCTGATTCTTACTTTTGACTCAGGGAGACTTTGATTCTTGACATCAGGTTTCTAAGACAATCCCCTGCCAATTTTCATTCCTCAAGTTTGAAATCTTTGGATAAGACCCATACCATGTTATTTCTGCCTTACAGTAATGATGTACATGAACACAAGCTTCAAAAAATTATACAGGGTGAAAGACATTTAGTCTCAAAATAATGAATTGCATGTATAATAAAGTATATGTTGTGAAATGGCTATAATATATGTCTTTATGGCTGAGCCCTATTGATTCCCTTCATACTATTGTGACTCTTCTTTAGACTGAATTCCATGCCAGTAAGTATTCTTTGAAGGAAAATGAAAGTTTTGCAAAAATCAGATGCTGGATGATGATTTCTACCTCATTAATTACTCAATAATATTTCTTTTCAAATTATCATAGAAAGTAGACATCAATGTGGCAGAGTATTTAACTGAAAAAAAAACAGACAACAGAAATAATAAAGCTAAGGAAACAAAGCATACACCAGACTTCTCTTAAAGGCAGAAAAATACAGCCAATTATGTTATTAATATGAGGCAAAGTCTTAATTGGATATATAACACAAGTGAGTGCCTAAGCAGGAAATTCTTAAAATTTACCCCTACCCAAATCTTCACTTTTTCCCCTTCATCTACATTTGCAAAAAGTCCTGCTGGGCCTTCTGCAGGGACAAATGCCTCAAATATCTTATTTCATATCTTATCTTTAGCAGGTCCAGGATTCCTGCTTTCCTTCACTAGCCTTAGAACCCTTTGTTCCTATCCCTGAAATTTATTGTTCCATCCTCCCAAAAGGTGCACCTCCACCTAGGTGTCTGAAGTGATATTGCTTAAGTTTACTTCAGATTTTACCTTCAAAGAAGACCAGTTAAACTGAACTGCAGAAAAGAAATTGAATAAAGACACTCAGTGAAAGATAAGCAGCTGGGGTGCCTATGGTGATCTAAGGACCTCAGATATGGTGATCTTTTGTTCTGGGGTTCAGAGCAGATTCTTTATTTTATCTATTGTCCCTGTGCACACATCTCAAACACATGATACACAAAATGACAAAATAAACTTCTTTGTAATCACTCTTAGCCAACATGGAGAGAGATCAGTTTGCAAGAGATTTTGGGGCATTAACAGACAGATTTTTATTGACAGATATGAGCTTTACAAGTTTTACAAGATGTAGGCTTGTATCAACATAGTGCCTCTCCTTCATGGTATCAGCAAGACCATTCTTACTGCTGAAATGAGCACACATATTTCTCAAAAAATTAGACATACATATGCAGCACTACACACATGATTAATCACTTCCACAATTTTCTGCCAGTTAGTTCTCTATAAAAAACACCACCTGTGGAAGCTACTTTCCATGACCTTAATGAATAAGCCAGGAAATCATCTTGATATTTTCTCAGTGTTCAGACCTTCAGGATTTTTTTTTTTTTTGGCTGTACCCAAACATTTTCTAATTCTGTCTTCCATAAGTAAATAAAATTACCAATTTTTGCATCATTTCTTATGCTTGCTGCAGCAAGAACTCTGAAATATCACTGCAATGGAAGCTATCTCCTAAAACTAATAGCCAGGGTTTTAAGCAAGGGCATGTCTGTTCTGCTTTCAAATTTAAGCTTATTCATATGGACCTTGTTGCCAATATGCTCTACTTTTAACTGCACTTATTTCCAGCAGGCCATACATACTGAAAATTTTTACTATATTTTTAGTAAAAAAACTAACAGCAGAAAAACTACAAAGATGTATTCTTACCATATATGTAATACCATTTATACCCATAGCATTTTACCAATAATATCTGATGACTGGCAGAGAACAACAGTCCTAGTGCTATTTATTTTTGCCAGCAATTGTCCTATTTTGTAGTTTCCTCTCTAACCATAATGCAAACTGAACTTAGAAAAAAATTCACATGAAATGGGAAGATTGAGGAGAGCTGCTTCAGCTCTGTGAAACACTTTTTGTGCATTAGAGACAACTTCTATTTCACATCAGTTCTGAGTCATTTCAGGATGGACGGCTATATTAGCCAATATAGCTCATGTTGCAACATGGAAAGAAATCTGTTTGCAAGAGAATTTGGGGCATCGACAGACAATTCTTTATTGACAGATATGATCTTTGCAAGTTTTACAAGATGTAGGCATGTATCAAGACAGTGCCTCTCCTTCGTGGCATCAGCAAGACCGTTACCAGGTTTTCCCCCCAAGAAAGCTTGACATGACTTTGCATTGAGGGTTTTTATTGCAGTTTTGATCTCTAAGCTGGATGTTCAACACCTACAAAAAAAACACAGTAAGGTGCTTAGAAGAACTTAAAATGGAAATTAAACTCTAGTCATGTGGACTTTAAGGAACTGAAAGGGAGTCTTTGCTATTTCACTCTTTCTTTACAAATAATTGTATAAGACAATGAGGAAAAATGCATAGGGTGTGTCATGGAGTTCCTACTCACCCACTGCACTGATTCATTTAATTTTTTTCCTCTCACTTGGGAAGAGCTGAAATTGCAGTGATGGCTAATTATAGCTCCAAAGGGGATCCGAAGTAATTTGTCACTGGCAGGAGTTTGAAGCCCTTAGCAAATTTTTATTTTCCTCCTTTCCTCCTGTTCTTTTTGAGTAAATGAGATGAAATAGCACATGTCAACCTACATTTCAAGAAGTAAACAACTGCTGCTCATCTGCCTCTAAAGGCTGAAGACACAGGAGATATTAATGTGCATAGAGTACTGTGGAATGCTAAGATCACACTAAAAATAATATAAAAGCACTGTAGGAAAATACACCATGCCACTTCTGAAAGCATCTGCACACTAAATTGCAGCACCTGGGCTGCCAGTAGTGTAATATTTGCTGGTGTTGTTGTTTGTTGAATAAAACCCCTTGGATTATAACATTACCATAATATCCATAATAAGTAGCTTCATGTCAAGAAAAGGCTAACTGGTAATTCAGGTTACAATACAAGTGTATTTAGCAGCTGGATGTAAATAAGAACATAGGGGCATAGATTGATAGGAATTATAATGAAAATTGATATGAAAAGAGAAACTGAGCAGCAGAACTAGGCAGTTTGTCATCTTTTACTAGCTATTATGACTTGATTCTATGATTTTCCTGCTGTGCTATCCATAGGCAATAATATTCGTAACTATTATGAGCTATGCAAATAATCTTAGTATTAGAATGATTTTATTTTGTAATGTTTTCATAACAAAAATGAACTACATTTTGCAACAAATTGCATATACACATATCTCCTGTGAAAGACATGCTGTCTTCTAAGTTCTGCAAAGACGCAGACTTGGAGCATAGGCTACTGTGGGCTGAATAGAGTTAAGCTCTCCAAGGCTTACTTTATGAATATTTGAGAGAGAGCCCTCTATTTATTACTTCTTTGCCATGTTATAAAAGGTCTTTCTCTATTCACACATAATATGAAATGCTGACACTTTGTTTCATTGAAACAGTTTTTACTGCTCATTCAGAGCTATCAAATGAATATCAGCATATTACATATTAATTTGTAAGCACAAAGCAACTTGTAAATTGCATTTTCTGTCTGCAATTTTATAAGGAAAGATTCAAGATCACTTGTAATAAAAGAGGAGAAGGATTTCTGGCCCCCAAATGCCCAGTTTATGAAAGCTCTACTTCAACCTACAGACATTTCTTCTGCCTTTAAAGCTTTTTGGGTTGAAGACATCTTTATTTTTTTTCTCTTACTAAAGGCCTTGCCCAACATAGGCCACTTTAGAGGGATAAAAAATCCTGCTACACTGGTTGAAACTATTATAATAATCCTATCATCTAAAAGATACTATCTCCTTGAAAGTTACTATCTTTATTTTTTATTGCTGCTGTACACAGCAATCTTGTTTACAATTTGCAGTTACCACTTTAAAATACATAATGACCTAATAGAATCTAATAAAAGAAAGAGAAAGAGCCAGTGTAAAAAATTAAGAAAGAAATGAAGAAATGTTCTTTAATGTGTATTAATAATGAAATATGGCCCTTTTCAGTGAAGGTACAGGTCAATCAGCCAGAGGGAAAGAATATGTTCCTATTCAGAGACCATTCTATAGTCTTTTAAAGTGAAGACAGAAAGTCTAAGTTAATCAATATGGTTTTATAATGCAGTTTCATTTCTATACTTTTCTTAATATAGGAAGACAAAACATTAAACGAATAAATATTGATAGAAGAGCTTGTAAGAAATACCCTAATAGCAAAATGTGATCTGTCAAAGCGGAATTACTTTGAATGTGCTTGTTTTTCCAATATATTATTTCCAAAGAAGAAACAAGCAGAAGGAGGGAAAAGTTTTGATGTTTTCAAAATATTCTATTTTCACATTTTTTGAAAAAAAATTTTATAGTTTTCTTTCTTTTACCGTTTTGGTGGATCCACAACATTTTTAATTTACTTTTGAAAGAGAGTGGGTATTTTATGTTCCATAGAGAACAAACACGACTTGAAACCTGAAATTTTGAAAGTCTTTTGGAAATATAATTTTTGTTTTCAAGGTTATCTGCATACAACGTGACAGCTGTACATATCACTTCTTTGTATATACTAAAATGGTTCAGTCAAAATGTGGCATTCCAGTGCCTCAGGCCTGCTCTGCTTAGGCCAGAATTAGATTCCGTTCTCGTGTAGGCTTGACAAGATTACAGGGAAATGAGAGAGACGCATTGACAAGGAAAAGTGAAGGTGTTTATAAGTAAGCATATGCATTCGCACTCTGCTAAACTGAAGCTAGAGTGCCTAATGAAAAGGCAGCTGTATATTCCACAGAACAGAGTTACGGACATTTGGTACTTTAGCAGCTGATAGAAGAGGCAGCTCAGCACCTCATGAATTTACTTTCTACAAGAGTTTAAGGAGGTCTCATCTTCTCTGGCCTACATATACTTCGTAGCCTCCAACAAAGGTGTTGGAAATTAGTTGACAGCAAGTTAGTTAATGCAAGTTAGTTAATAGTTAGTTAAGGAAGTATCTCTTCCACCTGTTCCCTGGAAAGACATGTCAGGTAAGGAACAGTTGATATGGAGACGCTGCAGCACAGCTCTCGCTCTCTTAATTTCCCAAACTAGGAAAATATAGAAAAATAAGGAAAAAGAAAGAGGTCTTACAGATTTTTCATCAGATCCACCTGCCAAGCATATTTAGGTAAGAAATGCAGAATTTCTATTTCTAAAGGAAAGTTATCATCCAGGTTACTTTTGTGTGTGTATTTTTTTTTTTTTTTTCAGATTTGCCACTTAAACAATTCTCTGAAAATAGAAAGTATTTTCCAAAAAATTCTACAGATGAGTAATAAATAATTTAACCTACTAGTCTCATTTAGCACACATCAACATATGAATAACATTTAAGCTCTAAATCAAGCTAAAAGTTCAAATATTAAAAACAATAATGTAGAAAGTCAGGTTCTAGAATGATAACACAATTTTAAACAGGTGAATCTTGTAAACTTAGAACAAATGCTCCATTCCTTTATATAACTTGTTGCTATTTAACATCTTTTTTATTAAGAAAAAAATCTGAATTCCAAAAAATCCTTGAGCATTGACTGAATAAAAAGAGGAAAATCTAGAATCTTTTTTCTGACCAGATTGTAACAAATTAAATAGCTTGTTAATTATACTAAGGATGTGCAGATACTTTAGGATCCCTCTGAGATGTGCTATACGTAAAAGAGAGCTTATGTGCAGGGCTTGGTATTCAGAAGTTTGGATTAATGGACTGCTGGTTACAGCGCCTTTTGGCACCTTCCTTTAAATGAGGAAAATCTTGCACCATATGATGGGACTACTGAAGGGTATCTAAAGGAACTATCTGAACAACTAAGACTGATCCTGCTATAATCAATGTCATCCTTTGCCCATCCATTGTTAACAGGGAAGAAAGCAGGGGAAAAATGTAGAGGAAGTTTTCCCTTTCTTTCCACAAGTAAATGCAATCTCTGACTCCTATCCAAGTTTAGAATAAAAAAAAAATGTGAAAGAATGTTAGATAAATAATTGCATGGATGGCTGACTGTTTTTTTTCTCTATTTTCCCTCTAACCCTTTTACCAAATCTGTCATCACTATTATTCTGCTTATACTTTGCTATTCCACAGGTTTCCACTAAGTAAGAAAACAGATATTGGAAGACTTTCTGTGGTTTGGACACCAAGCAACAAGAAAAAAAAAATGTTTTTCTCATTGCTTTGCTACTATTTTCTGCTTCATCTGCTTACTCATCCTCTTTCACTGTAAATTATCTCCATATACACATACAGGCTCAGTACCCCCTGCCTAAACTCGATAATGTTATCATTAGCAGGGAGGGGAACAAGATGGGGAAAATTGAGTAATTACCATCCTTTATTAAATTATGCAGCATTAATTAGTTGACTGGGTAGCACAGGGACTGCGTCTGCTCATATCAGAACGGTGATTTTCAGTTCAGAACGGCATCTGTTTCACAGCTTTAGAGAAACAACAACAAGAATTAATAATGTATGGATTATGTCACAGAAAGAGAGGTGCTGCATTCATCTGTCTCCCTGACACTTGCATGTCAGAAATGAAGATTGTGCTGCAATCTCTGCAGGACCACAGAGACTGAAGTAAATTTTGCAGTTTGACTTAAATGCAAATATAACATTTCTAATGCATTTTAAGGGCAGTAGGATTAATTTCATTTCTAAAGATTGGAAATTTGTAATGGCATTGTTTGTGATCACTGTTTGTGATCAATGTTTCTTTTTTGCTTGTTTGTTTGTTTGCTGTAAGAAAGAAAAAGATGTATTTGATTCTGGTGTGTTTGCAATCCATCAAAAAACAAATATACACTTATATATATAAACATATATTTCTTCTGAAAATAAATTGGACTGTACAGCTTTTCTCCCTAAAATTCAAGATGTTCTGTTGTATGCAAAAATGCTACTGTTGCTTTCTTCTTGGTCTTGTAACTCCTGCTCTTGATTTATTTTGCAAGGAATAATGAAGTAAGAGGAGAAACCAAAAAACATCTTGCCCACTGGTGGCAGAGCAGACTCTAACCATGTCAACCATGTCAACCACCAGCCTTTCCAGGAATGATTCCTTGGCTCTGGATCCCAGTGCTACTAAGACTATGGAGTTTCCAAATGAAAACCTATATGAGAGATTTCCTTATTCATTTTTGGTGCCTGTAAAAACATAGCTGGGGAGCTTGCAGCTGCCATAAATCCATTACCAGAAAGATGATGTATAAAAAAGAAAATTTCACTTCACTTTCACTTCAGAATTCAGTTTTCTAATATCAGTAGTAGTATCAGTGCACACTAAATAACATGTTGAATAAGAATTTCCTCTCAAAATAACTGAGAAGAAGGGCTGTAACAACTAAGAAAGAAAAAAGGAGTTGTTTTCTTTGAAATTCTAGTTCTTTAAATTGTAGGCAATTTAAAATTATCCCACCATTTCCTTTCTATGAATTCTGACCATGTTAGTTTAAACAGGATCTGATTTGAGATATTCTGCCAGCCTTCTCACCCCTTCACACTCACCCCCGGTGAGAAGCTGCAAGCAGAGAATATAGTTTATAACTGGCCTGAGTCCAGCTTGATCTTCTGTCCTCCCACGGTTTCTTTCACGGCGTGTAAACCTTTAAGGAACCCCCCAAGCACTGTAATTTCAAGGTACACACAAGTCCTCATTATTGTCAGAGGTCCCATTGCCCCACATGCAACCCTTACAAAGGAGTCTGAATGCTGCCTCTGGCTCTTCCTTTCACTTGCAACTCAGCTTTCTGTTTAGCCAGGAAAGCTTAAATGGGTAAAAAATATACTGAAATTCTGTAAGTTGTTTGCATTCCACTGAAATATTTCTTTAGCTGAAGGGGATCAAATCAATGAAATATGATGAAACCATATGCTCATTATTTCAAAAGAGAGCAGCTGCTTCAGGGAGTATTGAGAAGATTTATTAATTCTACCAGCATTGCTCATTAAGTCTAGGTATCTCCGTACCTGTCTTCCTCCACAAAAGCTCCTCAATAGCAAAATCACCCCTCTGGAGTTCAAAATATGCTCAACTTGGCATTATTCCCTGCATTCTTCCGGGGCAGGGAAGACAATATGCTGAACTGATGCTATTGGAGAAGTGGAAAAAATCATCTGTGTGGAAAAAGCTATGTAACATGCATAGAGCTTGGAAGCGCTGTAAGAGGGATGTGTGTTGGCAAAGACCTTTTCTGCCTGCTACGGACCATATGTGCATTTAATTGAGTTTGCAAGCTTCCAGGCAGAATGCCAAATGGACAGCCTACCATCTGATAAGAGTGATGAAGCTTTCCCCTTCTTGTTCTCTCACAAGCTTTAGGTCCATAAAGATTCTTAGAAGAAGGAAAAAGGAAAAAAAAAAGTCCTTAAGTCCTTCCCCTGAACTAATACAGGAATGTATAAGTCAGCAACAAATATATTACAGAAGACCAGAATGCCAGTTTTACTTAAAGGATCTGACTTCAACTCTACTACTAAAGCTTGAATAGAGGTATAAATGAACATTTCTGCTCCTCCAGCAGCATTATCATCTGAGTCATAATTACCTCCATGCTTTCTTCTTTGTTCTAAGGACAGGCAGATAAATGAAGTGATTTACTTCCACTTGTAAAGTAGAAGAGCAGGAACAGGCTCAGGGAGAGACAATTAAGCAACACATTTTGCAAAAGCAAGGCAGGCCTGTGTGGGGCTGTTTTTGAGCAGATGCTGACAGCTAGTTTCCAAATCTTAATATGACTCGAGAACACCTTGTTCCAGACACTATTGTGCATCTGCACGGACACACAAAGGAAGTCAGGAGGCAGCTCAAGAATCAGATGCCTAGTTGTCCATGTTGCATAATTATTAGTTTGCATTTTTGGCTCTGTTTTGGGGGGCTCCACCTACCTTTTGGAGACTGAAGCTGTCTCCAATATGTATCTGCTATCAAGGAGAGTGGGGCAAGTCCTGTGCAGGGTGGTCATGAGTGTCTGGCCATCGGTGTCTGGTCTTTCCTCAAGTTACTGTACAGACGAGCAAATAAAGCAGGAGCCTAGGCAGAATTCAACAGAAATTAGCCTAGGCAAAATTCAACAGAAATTATCTTACACGTGAATTATCTTTGTGGTACTTCACCTTATTTCCTTTCAGGTCTGCTGAGCATCATGGCAAAACCCAGAGTTGACATACTAATAATTTCCCAGCGCTGCTTCCCATCTTCACAGGTAAAGGGATTGAAGCCCCCACAAAGAGCGATTTGCTTTCTTTTAACACCCTGCATCTCTGCATTCTGGCACATTGATTCCATGAAACAAACAAATAAACAAACAAAATATATAAAAATGCACCAAAATGATTAATCTGAGCTTTTATTATTCAAAATAAAGATAATATAAAGGCTGAAGTTTATTTGTTTGTTTGTTTGTTTTTGTGCAGTAGCGCTCAAATTCTCCATGTTGTAATTGCTAGTTTAAGGAGCATTTCCAGGAGGTCCTTGCAGCAGGTTACATCAAAGAAAGAGAATTGTCAATAAAAAAAAGAGGTAGTCGCCACACTTAAACACTTTCAATTGTGCATTCAGTCTTCAAGCAGAACTCTCTTTTATTCAGAAGGTGTTCCCTGTAAATTTGTCTATTTGGATGGTGCTACCGGGGCTGAAGTCTGCTGAACAAATCTCTCTCGCTGACAGATAGAATTTTAACCATAATCAAAATCTGCTGACAACACTAAAAATGGAACAGTAGTAAAGGAAACCATACACAGACTACAAAGTAGGCTGAAAAAACTAGAGGAAGGCTGAGCCTGTGGACTATGACAAAATCCCAGATCTGGACAAAATACGTAAAATCTTATACCTCAGGAAAAGGAGGAAATAAAGCACAGAGGCATGACAGGCTTAGAGATAGCCACAGAGCTGCACTTATCCATTATACTGAGTTTATTTAAACTGTGTCTTCTTGACAATCTGCTAATATTTTAGCTGGATGTTGGTAGCCAATATACGCACAACAAGGGAACTGTGAAATTGCAAAGGGGAGCTGCGGCTTGACAGACTCTGTGCCTTACACAGCGGTCAGTGGTCTGAAAGCAGCGTAAAGCACCTACTCTGAGCAGCCTTGGTGGCTCTGTTATTCCGAAGCACAGCAACTAAATGTATGCTTTCAGGATCAGAAAAACCAACGTAAAATAAAATTAAATTTTAACCTTCTTGACTTCACGTGCCATAATAATAACAAAGCAAAACAAAACAACAGAAGTAGAGTTTTTTTGTTGTCACCATGAGTAAAATGAAAATGGATATAAAAAAGAAAAGTGTTGTGCACCCCTGCAAAGAACTAGTTGTGCACCCCTGCAAAGAACTAGTAGCGCAAGTGCATTTCACTGTCATTCACAGAAGGCATTTGTGACACCCAGATGGAAAATGCAGTCAAGCGCTCTTGCTTCTTAAATAAATGCTGTCCAAATAAAAGAGGTATATTCACAACATATTCTTTTTTTTTTCTTTTTTTTTTTATAGTCATTTCCCCCTTTTTCTATATCACTGTCTGGATTTGTAGCAAAATTCATGAAACTCTACACATGATCAAATGTCTTTTTTTTACTCTCAGGTCTATAGGTAATGTTCAAATACATTTTTGCTCTGAACAAAGAAAAATGCACCTTTTTCTCTTATAATTGTTATGACTGAAATATACAATTTTAACCGAGTCAGTCTTTGACATAGACTCCAAGAGTTTTTTCTATTAATTGGCACAGTAACTGAGAAGCTGCAATGAACAATTATCTTATATGAGTCAAATTACTTATCATTTCAACAGAATATAGAAAAAAATGGTGCCTTCTGCTCCAAAGAGAGGACACAAAGTGATTCATGAGACTGACTTGCTTACAAGTAATATGTAAACTTAGTCTAGTATGAACCCTTCTAAGAACAGTCATTAAGAAAGGGGCAGTAATAAAGCTGAAGCAGTTTAACATTTATTCTTATTATTTTGATCTTGAGATTAACTTGCTCTTGATATCCATAGTTTTCTCAATGCCAGTCTTGTCATATAGGGGTAGAATGAGTGATGTCACTTATGTTCATAAATATTACTTTGGACAGGCCATGACCTAAAATATTCTTTAGTCATATAGCTCAGAAGAAGATAAGTAAAATGGAGAACAAGAGGAAGAGTAAAGCATAATGCATCTATCTCCGTCTGGTCAAGAAACTGTCGAAGCCTCAGCCTCAGGTCAGCAGGTTAAACTTGAAAAATTAATTGACATTTATAAGAATAAAAAGATAAGTAATCTAAATAAAAGAACTAGAAAATAATCAAAATCAGACAAGATTAATCTTAATCCAACCAGTGGATTATTTTTTTAACAAAAACACTGGATATCTTGGCCAAATCCAGTCTTGACTCTGTTTTCGTCATTGCAGTGGAAGACTAAGGGATGGGCAAGATGAAAGCTTCTTATGCACTTTCTGGTGCCAGACCATTCATGTTAACTCTCCTTTTGAGTTTGAGGGATGGATGATATAGCTGACCTCGATCTGACACCGGGCAGCTGACCACATTGGCACATTAAAGTAGCTGTCAGCTTTCTATCCTGGTAAGTTTTTATGATATCTGATTTTTGCAGGTACGAAAAAGATTTTTGTCTGATGTTTGAATTTCCTATATCTTTCCCTTTTTTTCTGGAGAATCCCAACACTTTTGCATTATTTGAAATATTGTGCTGTTTCATTATGATCAAGCTTAAAGCATTCTTGACTCTGAAGAAAATGACAGTTTTTCATTTATTGTGTTCTCTCCTTGGGAGGAAGAGATCTAAGAAAAGCAAATTGACATTCTAAAACAGTTAGTTTTAAAAATATGACAGAAAGTGGATTTTGAAATAAATCTGAGCTGAAATAAAACTTTTCTCTACTATTGCAGGGATGCACATGCAACCAGTTGTCAAGTGCCAGGCTACCACCTTCAAAATAGCTTTAGATGCAAGCTGTTTCTACAGAAGAAATAATAACTGTTTAGGTTGTATTCTTCTTCTCTCCCAGGTACTGTGCCTAGGCCAGGTTGTAAAACAGTGATTACTGGGCTGCTACACCTCGCTCCCAGAAATTGCTAGTAATTTTTAAGTCCTGCCCAGTTTGTACTATATGATAGCACACTGGAGAAAGCAAACTAAAGAGGTTTATGCAGGAACAGAATGGAACAAACATAACCATGTAGACCCTTGTCTTCAGGGTCCTTTCTTAGTGGCTCCCTATCATATTCTTCTCAGGCTTATTGAATCACCTCACATTTCTGATTTTTCACATTATTCTTACTGTTAATTAAACATCTCTGTCATTTCTTTATTGCTAGATCCATCTACAGAAGTGGTCATTTTTTTCAGATCAATTTAGGAGCTTGTTAAAGCAAAGACAGAAAAGAATTTTTAAAGTTACTTTAAAGGAAACACAAATATTGAAAAAGTAGAAGATCATCTACTATGATATTTTCTGTAGCACAACAACGCTGAATCAACATTTTTTCTGTTATGACCTTCTTTCATTTTTAAGATATTAATTCAAAACTGGTACAGAGATAAAGATATTCATACTTGTTAGTGTAATCTTTTTGAAATTGTTGTGTGAAAAAAAGTTTGGTGAGAGTCAAATTCTCATAGGTCTCTTCTGGCATCTTGTTGTGTTTGCATTTTAGATTGCTTATCTAATGAAAATATGTACTGGAAGCTCTATAATGGAAAACATGTAATATTTCAAACCAAAAATGGGATTCATCAACATGTGCTCAGAACCATGTCAATACAAGACCACACAAAACAATAATGAAACAGTAATGTGTTGGAGAAGTAGAAACAAGAGACCTGAAAAACTGACCACACTGACAAGAATAATCTGACTGTAACTCCTACCACGTTTTCCAGCATTGCCTTCATTCATGTGCCTTCATGCTTTTACAAAAATCATGAGCAGCATTAACAAAATTAATAAATGATTAGTATCTTTAGACTTTCTGTTCCTCCCTTCTCAGCCTACCGAACTACCACAAATTTCCACTACAAAGAATTGACAAGGAGGGCAAAGTTCTTTCAAAATGATGGGGTTTTTGTTTTTGTTTTTGTTTTTCAGTGACTATTTTACCCAGGAATATTCAGGTAAATATTTCCTTCCCCCTTATTCACTAAATTTTCAACTGAAGCTAACACAAGTAAGCATTATAGGGGTAAATATATACCTTGGCAATAGTTGTTGGCAAAACTTCTACAATAAAAGATGCCAATAGAGAGTCCTTTCATAGAAGAGTTTTGCAAAAAAAAGAAAAAAAAACATTCCTGGTTAAAAAAATAACGCCTCTAACTAACTGACTATGATGTGATCCTATAATTTCTCTTCATAACTATCCTCTTTTTTAGTATGTAGTTCATTATTTTCAAATAAGAAAGGGATTTGAGGTCATAGGACATGTTCTCTGATTCAAACGATTTCAATCCCTTTGCTCAAAGAGCATGCATGCATCATGCGTACAAATGCACCCGAGATGGCCATCTAGACTGGCAGTTCTGTCTTTGAGAGCCCATTGATGGTCAGATCATCTGTTATAACCTTAGAATTGTGTTCTTGCTTACATAGACAAAAATCACAACCCTGAACATATTTCCCTTGTGCAGTGTCCATTCCACAGAAGAGAATTTAATTTTAAAACTGGCTATTTTGGAGGGACAACATTTCAAAAAACAAAACAATGAAATGGAAATGTCTAGATATCAATCCAGTACATTAAGTTTTAGGTGGCAGCATTTCTAATCGAGATATAACTGAACATTCATTTTAGCAGTCACTTCCTTTGTGATTTTAACTTGACATGACAGAAATCTCTTCTGCATCAATCTTCACACCAAAATTATGAAGTCCTATAAGAGTGAAAGTCTTACAACCAGCATGGTTCAGTCGTGTTTTTCTTTTTTTTTTTTTTTTCAGGAAAGAAATAAAGGCCATAAATGGAATCTTTAGAGAATAAATGGTGTAAGCTAGAACGTGTTCTGGACAAATTCTTCAAGTATATATAAAATGAGCTGCATCATTTTTAAAAGCTCTAAGAGATTTAGAGATGGATTTATGAAGCACTAGTGCCAGCTGCGTAACTCCTAGAGCCAGGTAATGGATCAATACAAATGCAGAATAAAGAAGCTTGGATCATCCAACTTCTTATAGCCTTTAGAACTTATTTGCTGAGACTCCGTTCGAAGTCTTAAGTAAGCTTGATGCTGTTTAGTTTATGAAATCTGATGTAATCGTAGAGCACAATGGAATGAAAACTAAGGAAAGCAGTATTGCATAACCGAAGTCTCTTTTTTTTTTTCCTTCTCTTTTCCCACTGTTTAACTGCTGTCTCTCCATTACTGTGAAAAAGCTAGACAGTCTTAAAAAAAGTTTTAATGTTTTCATGGACTATTCATAGCATAGCAATAACATTTGTTTAGGAGTCTAAAAATATTTTTAAGTGCATACTTCAAATTTTTTACTAAAATTTGAAGAGCAAGAGAACACAGGACCAGGAACTTTATGAGTCCTTAGGTTGCTAAGAATTCTAAAATTTTATACCGAATCAAACTGCATACATAAAATCTTACCAAACAGCAAAATGTGTGAGCAATGAACACTTGTAAGAGTCCTTGACTCATAATGAAATGCTAAAACAGAAAACAGCTCCTTAGATATTTAGGTTTTTTACACACAAATTAATTTATAATGATGATGTTAATTAAAAATTAAAAAATAAAAAAATAAAAAAAATCACATTTTCTGTCCCCACCATATTGAAAGAGAGTAAATCATCGAGGATTTATGAGGATTCCATCACTACTTCATCAGCTCTAAGACTATGTGGCAGTACCTTTTGGTACAAAGACTCAAAGTCTTTGGACTTTGAACATTAAAAGTGTCAGAGGAGAAAAACAAACTAACAAACAAAATAAATAAACACGAATAATTGAACTTCTATGGTATGGCCCAAAAATTCTGGTTGCTGCCACAGGTTCTCTGTATGCTCTTGAACAAATCTTTTGAATTTCTTTGTCTGTGATAGTATCTTTCCATTGTAGAATGGTGCTGTGAGCTTATTTGATTTGTAATAGTAAGGGATAAATGATGACTTCACAGATGAACAATACCTTATCAGAATATTAAAATTGCCAAAAACATGTTTTTTTATGTTAAAAAAACAGATATTAAGCAGATGACTCCTCAATAATGTTATTTTAAGTAGAAAATAAGTTTTAATATTAATTTTTTTTTCCATACTGGCATATTTCCCATAATATTATTATTACTATTATGATTCTTCCTGTCATCTTAGTTTCTACTATGACCAGCATTCACTATTCAGAAAAAAAATCTGTCTGAATGACTGTAGACTGAGTCAATATCATATTTTGGAATCAATACTTCTGTTTAATCTAAGAGCTGGCCAGTGCTAAAAGGTGTTGTGATCTTGCATCCCAAACTGCCTGTGGTTGTTTTGGGGTGTAACCCAAATTGACTGTGATTTCTTCAGGGTATTTATTTTTAAAGCAAGGATGTAATAGGAGACAACTGAGTTTACTAATGAATATCCACACAGCTAAGAGGTGGGAAAATCATCCTTATGGAAGGCAATAAGTAGGTATAAACCAACTGGAGATAATCTGAAATGGTAAAAGCTATCTACCAGCTGCACATTTTGGCCTTCAATGATCTGTTCAAACACAACCAATATTTCGAATTTACATTACTGCTGTATGAAAAGTTACTCTGTACCTACGGAGGGCATCTGTATGACAAGAATCTTATGGTACCATCCTCTAGAATTGGGTTGCTGGCAAAAAATGCAAAATGATGAAACATATACACTTGCTAGTAGTGATGTGAACTCTTTATTATAATCTCCTACTAAGGAAAGCTGGTTGCCTTCCAAAATGTCTTTACAATAGACATTTTCTAACTGAATTGAATTATTTCTATCTATCACTTCTTGTTGAAGATTGCAGACACACTCAATGTAGATTTTATAAGTTCAACGAAGTTTTATATAAAAGCTTTGTTTTCTACATTTTATTTTGTTAAACTACATGAAAAACAAAAGCCAAATTTCTTATCCTCTTTCCATGACATAAGCAAACACATTCTATTCCACAATCTTATTCCTTTCCTCATTTTCTCTCTCATAATCTATTCTTCTTCCTCTCATGTTTTTGCACAATCACTCCAGCAGCCAGTTGCTTCCTTGGCACTAGTTTTGAAATACATAATTTAGATGTCATCATTTCCTGGCATGTTTATAACAAACTAAACTGTGTTTAGTTTAGCTTCTTTTTTTTTTCTTTTTTCTTTTTATCTCCTTTTTATCTAATTCCAGTACTGCAATAGTGCAGAAAGATAAATAGCCACTTGCAGACACTCATCAAATATTGCATTTTATCACCTTCTGCATATCAAGATCAATCTTACAAAGGCAAGAAAATACGGCGTACTTTTTATTAGAAAATTTTTTTTCAGGTAGTGGTTTGCAAAGCAGGAATCACAGTTCTAAAGGAGGTAATGGCAGACTAAAGTAGAGAACCTATTAGGAATTTTATTTTATCTCCTATTTAGATAGGTGTTTGAGCTTATACAATGTAGCCATGAGACAGCACCCAATGATTGTCCTGTTATAGTGAAGGTATCGTACGGGAGTTGAAGTCGTACCAAAACAAAAAATTAGAAACTGCAATAGTAGGCATTGCCATATATTTACACTTTGAGAGTATCATGAAAAATATCTGACTTTTAGAAACATAGAATCACAACATGGTTGAGGCTGGAAGGGACCTCTAGAGGTCATCTATTCCAACCCCCCTGCACACGCAGGGCCACCTAGAGCCCGTGGCACAGGGCTGCATCCAAGTGGATCTTGAAGATCTCCAGAGAAGGAGACTCCACAGCCTCTCTGGGCAGCCTATGCCAGGGCTCTGTCACCCTCACTGTCAGGAAATTTTTCCTTAAGTCCCTGTGAAACTTTTGATGTTTAAGTTTGTGGCCATTTCCTCTTGTTCTGTCGGTGACCACCACTGAAAAGAGGCCAGCCCCATCCTCCTCACTGCCTCCCTTGAGGCACTTATAGACACAGATCAGGTCCCCTCTCAGCCTCCTCTTCTCCAGGCTGAACAGGCCCAGCTCCCTCAGCCTCTCCTCACAGGGCAGATGTTCCAGGCCCCTGATCATCCTTGTGGCCCTGTGCTGGACTCTCTCCAGCAGCTCCACATCCCTCTTGTACTGGGGGACCGAGAACTGGACACACTGGAAAATAATCATAATCATTTTGTTCAATTGACTAAAGTTTTTTCCATGGATTCAGAAAGTCAAACATTGCATAAAGCTGACGATCAGCTATACGTGTAGCTTAGAGGATTCCCCTAGATTTTATTGATCTTGTATTGAAAGGTGGGACTCATGAAGATCTAGCTGAAGAAATACTAATTTGAAAGACAAATTCAAGACTATTTCAGTCTGGAACACTATAACAATACTGTATGGAAGAAGGCTCAGAAGTCATAATCATCACTTCTATATTCACATAGGTTCTGTTCTACAGGAAATAAAAATCATAGTGCATGTATAGTATGGAAAACAGGCGGTGGACAAAAGTGAGGTCTAGGTTAAATTTATCACGTCACTGAAAGACAATGACAACATTTAATCCACGAAACAGGTGTGCCCCACAGCTTGTTGCACAGTCCTGGTCGTCTCATCAATCCAAATAGTTTTGGTTTGGTTTGGCTTGCTTGTTTGTTTGTTTGTTTTTGGCAAATAATCTATATCAGTCTCTGTATTTAGAATTCCTCTCAAAAAAATGATGTGGAAGAATGGGGAGAGAAGGGAGCAGTTATAAAGCTCTTGGTCTGATTGTTCTGATAAGTGGCATAGGTATGGCCATGGCATAGGTATGAATCTGTATCCCATGGTTATAGCTAATTGACCTATTTCTAGGTCAATAATTAACATAATGGATGCCCAAGCATTCATAACAAGTGAATATATTGAAAAATTATGAAAAACAAGTTCTAAGAATACATAATCAAGCCATTTACTATCACTTATTGTCATGAATCATTTGCATGGAGTGCATCATATGAAAATATTCCTCTGATTTGATAAATCCAGGGACATTTTTGATGCTCCATTCAGCTTGGCATCATGGTCTTTGATCCAGACACTGGGGAAAAAGGGATTATTCCTTGTTCATTTGATCTGTTTTTCTACCTGCTATGCATAACTTGGGAACTACAAAAATATCAGAGCTACTTGCAATTGCAGAAGTCACCTAGGAGCTAGAATGGTCAAGGGAAAGTCAAAGAATGTTACAGTGACTAGTTCAAAGAATTGAGGAGTGACTTTGCAGAGGAAAAATTTTATTCCAGGAAACTTCTTTTATAAAGGAAGAAAAATTTCAATGTAAAACACTCTCTGGGACTTCCTATTTATTTCATTTAGGTTTTGTACATAGCTCATCTGCAATGTGAAAAACAGAGAAAAGACAGAGTAAATTAAAACGTGTGAGAAAGATGCATATTCTTACTTAATCTAATTTCTCGTGTAAAGAGAATTTACCAAAGAAAAGTTTATGTTGCACAGTAAACTAAAAAATAACTGCCTCTGTGATCTTTAACAATAAACATTTGGAATAAATCCATTAAAAATCCATTAAATATATTTTATCTATTCCGAGTCTGATACAGAGTACAGTACAGTGGGCACTTTCCAGACTGGCCACAGGTAGTTGGATTAGGTCAGAGACTAATCATCAACTGCCCGGGTATTATCAAAGTCAGGAGCATTGCAAAAGTAGCATCTGCCTCTGTTTTGAAGTAATGATCCAGGTTATCTTATTGTAAAGCTTCACAAATTCCAGGTCCTTACCTTAGCTATGTGGCAGATTTATCTGGAAATCTAGGAGAAATTAAATGACTGGTAGTTCAAATAATATGCCCAGAAAAACAAATCATTACTGAATCAAAGGAACATATTTCTATGTGTCTGGAGTAGAGCCCAGTTGAAAGCAAACAGAAGCTGAGTAATTCTGAAGCAAATGACTCATTGATACAGAAGGGACTATGAGACACTTGTCAAACTAATACTGAAAAGATGATGTTAAAAGAGAAAGGCAAACAGAAAAGATAATGTACTAGAAATACTGAAAAAATATGTAAGAACAGTCTACTATAACTTGAGTGACAGCTATTTCTGATTAATTAAATGACCAGTGCTCTTCTTTCTGAGTTGAACCTCTTGGACACCTACTTGGTAGGACCATAAGCATGGACAGTTTTATCTAATAGATTGGGTCAGAAGCAAAAGGCAAACCACAGACCAAATGTCTGTGCCAAGTTTCCTGAAGCTTTCAGGAAGCCAAGATCCAAAGTTAGGAGAAGAAAAATGTGACAGTTATTAGGAATGTAAGCTAGGAATCAAGAGGTGTGTAGAGGAGCAAAATAAGTGTAAGAAACGAAAATTTAGAGCCATAAAAACACACATACAAAAGTACAGGAAGAAAGCTTCAGACGCTTAATGAAACCTGTTGAAAGGTCAAACCTTCCAGATGGGGCTATACCTGAGCAGAATCAATCAGGGAGCGAAGCTACCTAATCGGCAGTTTGGAGTCAGGACAAGAATTGTTTAATCACACTGCCTAACAGAATAGAAATCTTCATATATCTGGTGATAAACACACATACAGTAAAAACACCTTTTGTGTTCCATGTTTACAGGAAAAATAGTCACTATTGCTTCCTGTCTTGAAGTTTGTTAAAAAACAAGGATGCAAATTTCTATGATATCACGATATAGTTGTTCTATCTCAGATGATGATAGGACATCATGTAAAATGTCCTTTAAGTGATATCTTGAGGCAAGATATTGAGCTATGCCTCATAGTGAAAATGTAAAATCAAAACCATCACAATCAACATAAACAGAAGTCAGACAAAAATAGGGGAGAAAGTAAGTCAGGGATCTCTTTTTACAGACATGGAACTAAAGCACATATGAATTTCTACTGTCACAGAGGAAATCTGTGGCAGAGATGGAATGAGGAATGGATTGGATTACTCCATGTAAATAAGTAGGTTTTAATACTACTGACTATTCACTTATTTCTGAGTTTATATTATTTCCCAATTTTAGAATATTTGTGTTTATGGTTGATAAAAGAAGGCAGTGACATGAGAAGACTACTTCTGAAGAGCTGATGGGCAAGACATGCTAAGAAGGCTCCCTTTCTTATCATGAGGTGGACAGAAACGAAGAGAAGCACCTCCGATCCTCAAATTTCTTCACTAGAACTTTGAACGATGGAACAAAGAAAAGCAGGAAAGAATTGCAGTCTTATGGGTACATTGTATTAGGAGATCTTACAAATTAAAATCATTTATTGGAAAATAAACTAAAAAATAGAGACTCAACAAGAAAACATAAAACAAAATGGATGATTTTGTCTATAGTGAATTAGTCTACAGCAAAAGAGGAATAATACAATGTGTGCAGGTTTGTGGATTTTGTTTATTTATTTTTAAATTTGCACTTGTGACTTCAGTTCACTGATTTAATCCCAGCTCTCTCAAGAAAAGACCAACAATATGCATCTTTATATAATGTGCTTGGCAGGGAGGCACTGGTAAAAGAATCTGCAGTGAACCAGATAGTGCTCTGTTAAATGATTCTTGCTGTTTTATAGGTCCCTGCAATGCAACCCTTAAGGCTATTCAAGCTACAACAGGCATATTGCTCTTTCCTTTTATTATGCTGTATTAAAACAATATTTTATCAGGATCCAATAAAGTATACATCCTTCACCCAGTGAATCTTGAAACTTTGTTAAAAGAGTAAAAGAAGTGGTAGTTTACCAGCTGTCAATCCAATCCCTGCCTGATAAATTAACATCATTCGTTTTGCAGCAGAGCTTTTCTGTCACAGGGATTACAGCTACTATAAGGACAGTGTAAATAAAATCGTAAGCAACTGTATCCTCTGACAGAAACTCTGTAGCAATAAATAAATACATTTTTAATGATAAAAACATAAAAAGAAAAAAAAAAAAAAAGAATGGTCCACACTGTCAGGCCATCGATCAACAAGAAAGGAACCAGTTACTCAAGATTTGAACTGACAGGCATTCTTCTTCCAAACAAAACTGCAGCCAAATGAAGACAGTAACTCTCTCAACCAATAAGGTAGAAATAATGTCAGGAAAAGCACAGAGCTACAGGAATGCCTAATATTCTGTTAGGAGGAGCCAGACCAGAGAAATTGTCTTCATTTACCAAAGGGAGCAGTCAACTCAACTAACTGGAAGATGACATGTACTTTGCTTATATGTTCTCGGTAGTCAAGAGAAAGAAAGAGAAGGAAGCATCTCCAACCAGCAAAGTGATCCTATAGATGTGATATAATTATTTTATTATGATATGATTTATTCATCAAAGTGCCTCTATCTCCACCTAATCCCAAGAGTAATGGAGAAAATTACATTAGGCTAGGCCATTAATTTTAAGTCAGCTAAAACCTTGTGATCAGACTCTTATTCCATATGACTGCAAGTTGCAGGTAAAAGAGAAGTTTCTGTGGTAGGAACCAGTGAAACACAAAATTAAGTAAAAAGTACAAAGTCCAAAGTTCAAAAAAAAGTCCAAAATACAATGAGTTTACTTTACAAGGAAGGAAGATGAGGTCCTTCATTTGAACAGCATGAAACATACTTCCATGCCATCTGGCAGATAACATTTTTTCCTCCTGAAGAACAGAAGCATAAACTCTCTCTTTTACTGGCAGCATTCATGGACTAATAGAGAAATCTATAGAGATATTCAGATTCTAAAGCTATTTCATAGTAACTATGAGCCTAGGATGGGACTTGAATGAGCCTGGTAGAGCACACATCCTAGAATTTGGACATGAACAGACTGCTCTTTGCATGATGGTTATTAAGTACCCATTAAGTATCCTAAGAGCTCTCTGAAGTATATTAAATATTTTCCACAGAGTGAGCCCGTTTCTTCTAGAGAGCATGAGAGACTTTCTTGCTTCTTCTCTCCATAACCTGGAGATCAGTGCATACTACTGCACATTAGGATAACTATAGTCGAATCCTGGACACATCAAAATTGTGGACAAGGAATATTTCCATATAAAGGCTTACAGATATACTTAGTCCTAGGAACAAACAAATCCACTCTCTTCTAAGCAGGAGCCAAACAAAGGTAAAAGGTGGTGTTTGATTTAATCGCCAAGGTACTGGTACGAGTACTACATTTACTGAGAAATCCTGTCTTCGGTAAAGGCAAAGGCAGAACCACTGACTGGTTCAAGTAGAGTGACATGCCAGTGTTAATTAGACAATTTAAGATTGTGTAACAATGCATTTTTTAGGTTGTGCCTTCCTGTTCTCATTGTTGCACAGCTGATTGATATACATGTTAGATAGTATTTGCTATTTTAAAATCAACTTGCTGAACAAGAGAATGAAAGTCTGAAACTTTGCTCTCCTACACATGCAATACATGTCACATGAAGCATTTTTACCTCTATGAGAACTAAATGTTTAAACTTAATTGTATTTGAAGGAAGCTTTTGTAAGCAAAGATGCCATGAATAAGGCCTAGAATTATACATTTATCTCTGAAAGTATTTAGCAAAATTATCCAGCTTTGTAGCAACATTTTAAAATATTTTTACGGGCAAGGCCTCAAGAGCTGCTCCTTCAGGTATTTTCTAGCCTAATAGGACACTTTACAAGAAGACCAAAAGAGGGACATGCATTCAGGTATCTTGGCCAAAAGATGTATGCACTGGCATAGATCTAGACGCAAGGCAATATCCACTCATGTTGAAATACATAAGGAATAGACCAGGTATCGCCATACTAAACTTACGAATGTCTTGCACATTAGAAGACTATCTTTTATGGATTTGAGACATCTCCAATGCTAAGTAGAAGCTAACTTGTTTTTTTAACACTTGTAGAATTTTAAAATTTGGGAGCCTAGTTCTATCTAAGTCCTGCTTTAGTTGCCTAAATCCTCAAAGATATATTTTTTAAAGGAAATAGAACTGTCAGAAAAAAGGCCAAAACCAAGAGTTTTTGCTCAGTAATATATATATTTACAATTCATCCTGACCTTTTCTGTATGCAAGTAAGAAATTCAAGGTAGTATTCTACTTATTATATTAGAGTATAAAATTGTACTCATGAGAGAGAACCTTACTGTAGCTTTCAAGAGATATAAAAAAATGAAATTGCCAACAAACATATTACAGCTAGTGATTAAGTGGCTTTTTATACACTTTGGGGAACATTGGGACAGACAGTTCTGATGGGTAAGTCATGATTTCTTCTGATTACACTGAACTATCTTTCTCACTGCAGAGCACTGATACCAGATTTCAATGGAAAAATAGTTACAATAAATACGTGAAGTATATGTCGTGCAACCAGCATAAGTAATCTTAGCTACATGGACACTGAGTTACATATCATGAAAAATTACATACGAGTTGTCCCTTTGAAAGGTTATTTTTATATTTCCTTCATTTAAACTATAGATACGAAGGTCTTCAAAGTTCGGTTTTTTAAAAAGAAGATATATATATATATATAGATATATTTTAAAAGTCTCCTTATGTGAGACGATTTTAAAAAAATGCATTATAATTTATCTTTTTTAAAAATACCCCAAAAAGCTGCGAAGTTTTTATCCCAAAGGGTTACTGAACTTGGTGCCAAGGCAGGTTCAGGGAATTTTTTCTTCTGCTATCTTTATTGATGCAGCTGTGAAAGGAAGGGCATGTTCAAGTGAGGTGTGAGACAGGGACCCCTGCCAGGTTATTCTTTTGTGTGTCTAAAACTAGTTACACTTTTGTGCTGGCTGCCTACATAGGTTTGAGGTACACAGATATATGTATATACTCAGCATCACACAGTTCTATGAGTCAGGGACTGGTATTTCATACAGTGCTATGTTCAAACATAAGATGGAATCATTAGGAGCTATAAACATTTGAGAGGTGAGAAGTATGTCCAGAGTTCTGCTCTGCTAAGATAAAAAAGGGAAGGGACAGGAATTTGTGGCCATTAACTTCACAGCAGCAGCCCATACAACTATTATTCAGCAAACATTCATTAGCATTATAATAATGCGACATAAAATGGAAAATAGTAGAGTTAATCCATACACCTGGCAGATATATGAAATAGCAGATGGCAGTTAAACCAGATGGGGGAATACCCAGCATATCCTAATGCTGTCTGACCATAGACCTGGCATTTCTGCAAAGAAGCAAGGCAAAATCTGGACCTAGCAAAGACACCACATGTATACACTTGTGCACAATTATTTTTGTGTCTGCTAGGCAGCTTATATTTTTGGCTTATGACTCTCTTCTCCCCATTTGGGAAGCTTTCCAGGCACATATTCAAATTGGGGATCTAGCAGCATAGCCACATATAATCCTCTCTGGCACAAAGGTGGACTGAAGAAGATTGGCAAAGTCCTCTCCAGTTGCCTATTCTCTGTGACCCCAAATAACAGGTTAGTTCTTGCCTGTCTCTTGAAGCAAAGTAATGCACTGTACCTTCCTTCCTACGTATTATAAAGGCCAGTAACCATTTTGCAGAGCTTTTTGTTAATGGATGGGACTGCATATGAGGGTGTACAGTGTAATCCATACAACAGCAACTGTAAATTCATCTAACTTCAAATAAGGAGTTATTTTTGTTATTAGCATTATTGCTTGTAATTATTTGTATTATCCCATCATCTCAGAGAAAAAAAAAGAAAATTTAGAAGCCTGTGTGACATGTTCTGCAGATGATATAATCTGAAATATTCAGTTGAACACCCTTAAGTTACTTATGTGAGTGGTGTTCTACTTTGAAGAAATGCTGTACTAACAGTTCCCAGAATCCACATAGTCTTTAAAGCCTCAGGATCCAACTCCATCCCTTGAAAGAGTTTTGGTTTCTCTGTATGCTCTGAAGAAACCTTTGATAATGGGAATGTTTCCTATGTACCTAAAGCAAATAAAAGTAATTATATTAATATTGATAATTCAGAAGAAATACTACAAGGCGTAGAATAAAAATTGTTTCAAGACTTGCTTTAAGCATGCACACGGCTGTCAAATCTACACTTGTCAAGCCTCTTGCTGATTCAGTAAGCAAATTCAGAAATGAACCAAAGAACCAACGTCAATTTTTCATAAGACAAGGGTGCCTATTCCAGCATTCAGAACTAGATTTTATTTAAAATTGTGACTTTCTGTTATTTATGTATTAAAAAAACTCTTATATTTATTTTTTTCCACTATAGGAAGATTAACATGTTGCAAGGATGCAAGCAGTCACACTATTGGGTTAAAAAATATCACTTTTTAGAGTTACAGAAATTACTATTATACCAAATATCCCATGATACATCAGAACAATCAGAATTTCATAACAATATATGCCTTCAAAAGCATGATGGTACTACTTCATAGCATGTCACTTCACAATAGTATCCTGACCTTTGGTTCCAGGTCTTATAGTTCTTAAATATTTCACAGCCTGGTTAAGTGAAATGGTTAACTGCCTTCTCTGCAGCCATTAGAACAACAAAACCTTTGAAATTTTACAGAGCATTTTCAGACAGAGTTTTCTGTAAGGGTCACTTAATATCTATGAGCTGTGCAGAATGACATTATTTTAGATTAGGGGAAATTTGGGTAGCAATTTCAGAGGCTGATTTTTCCTGATTAAGAAAAACAGTGAGAAAAAAAAATCAATTTCTTATAGGTATTTCTAGGGAGTAATATGCATATTTTCCTTAAGAGAGCTTTTTGTAACTACTAGCTTACATCAATAATAGCACTTACATTGTATTGTATCTCCTATGGGGGATAGAAAAGCACTCACTTTTATATGGAAATTTTCAGATTTCCCTGGTTTCACATCACTGAGACATCTTCAGCCCTGTCTGTTATTCTTTTTTACAAGTAATTCTTCTATTATAATGTCCTCTTGAAGATTTAGATTTTGGTCAGCAAGTAGCCAGATCTCTTTGGGTTCCAATTCTTCTATGAACAACACAAGCCATTTTCTGAAAGGGATCATGGATAAATGTCACAGTGAAAACATCTGGATTCATTAACAGTTACAGATCCTTCTTTGGCACACAGGGTGATAATCAGCCTCGTAGATGTGTAAATACTGACAGATAAGTAGAGCAGATGATAACTGATTTTTTAATCTTTATAAGAATCAAACAGGTGCATGGAATTCTAACCCTCTGTTGCTATTGTAAGGATCCGGGGAAAAAAGTCCTTTAGATCAATGCACAACACTTTTTCATGGTTCACTATGAGTTAATATTAAAAGAAGAAAGTGTCTGCAGGATAATGAGGAGAGCTTAAGCTTGGAAATTATGAATTTGTTTCACTGCATTTCTTTCTCAATGGAAAACTGCATAGTCTAGCATTTAATATTCAGGCTAATTTACCTCATCAAGACAGTTTAGTAATTTATATCCAAGACAAACTCTTTTTTTTTTCTGTTTTGCTCAGTGCCACACAAGAAAAAAGATACTTAATTGTTCTGTGCAAGGATTTCTCAAGACCACCCATTTCTTCAATTAGAAAATACGTAGCTGTATAGGGCACTTTCTGGTGGTGAGATGAAGTACTCTTAGGGGGGAAATTAATTTAGAGAGAAATATATTTAGATCTCAATGTACAAAGAGTACATTGAATACTGAGTGGTTCAAAAAGATAGAATCCCAAGGACATAGAGCAATGAATAATAATAGTTACTAACGATTTACCGAAATTACTAGACTGAAGTAGGAACTGCTGCAAAAGTCTTGGATCCTAACAACTGCCTCAGAGCGAGATCCTCTGTGCAGGATTCTGAACTGTGAGTTAGGTCATGCCCGGAGCTCAAAGTACTTGAGTGGTACAGTGGGCTCTCATTACCAAACCACTGTCTGCATGACAGGGAAGCAAACTCTCACACCCTACAAACACTACTGTACTTTAGGTAGCAGAACGTGTGGATGACAGGCAGCTCTCTGTGGTATTTCTCATTATTTTGTGTTAGAACTATTTGATGAGCATGTCCCACATCTCCTATTAAGATGATCAAAACTGTTAACAGAATTGGGTCAATTGCCCGAGGAGTCCATGACACCAAGGATTATCCAGCGACAAGCCAGAAGGTCAAGCCCAGATCAGCGTTGAGCATAGCATACCCCATGTACAGTTCCAGCAAGGGCTGAGGACAAATCCTGAGATTGATATAGCCCTGGATCCAATGGGCAAAGGCTGCATGGATGGATGCCTCTGTCGCGGATGGTGTGGATAAGTAGGTTACACTGGTGCACCGAGTCCTATGGACTGTTTAAGATTTCTGCAGATGTTGCAATATCTAAATATGAGATAAAGTGAATAAAATCTCAGTGAAGCTCCTAAGAATCTTTGCTAATCTTAAACTCTTTGGAAAGGTATTAACCCTATATTTTGAAGATATTTTAAAAATAATCAACCTTCTAAAAAGATACCTCTTGGAACATCTATTTCATTATTCAGGATTAAAATAATAGCTAGTGGCACTGAAGAAATTTAAAGTGTCGCAGGTTTCAATTAGTGAAAAGAAAAAAGAGGATGAGAAAGTTTTGGCAGTGGCACGGAGAGCACTGACAAGAACTGAGTTATAATGTTTTGGACAGCAAGCATGGGAAGGGAGTGGAATTAGTTTCTGATTAATAGATCCCTACTGGAAGAAGTGCTATATTGCAAAAAGGACTGTGACAGACCAGTAAATATAAACTGTGAACTTCCCTATTCCATTTTTCTCAGCTGATTTAAGGTCTATGTTAAAAACACGTGTATGTTGCAAGGAGCATTATTTTACTTCTGGGAATTTTGAGAAAAATATATCATTGAGCAATCAAAATGACGGACTTTTTTTGAATTATGAAGCTCCTTTCTTTGAACGTGTGTTCAACAGGAGCATTATCTTTAGGAAAAATATTAAGCACAACAACCTTTTCCCTCATATTTAATAAAGTGGTCAGAAAGACTAAGTAACATAACTAGCAAGCTGATCTTAAGCCTACTGTAGTGTTAGAGTCTTTCTGTTACTGAGAAATGCTTCCTCAAAAGCTGTATTGCCTTTAGGACCGAGTACACCTTCAGAGCACAGAGTTATGCCTAGACTCTTAGAAATATTTTTATTCTTCCTCTTTCTTATAGTTCCTTGAGCTCCAGCTTTTTTTCTTGTCAAAGTCCTCCTTAATTATCCTTTTACTAAAATAAGAAGTCCCACATAACATACTATCTACTACGAGAGGGGACTCTTTCCTATTTCGGATGTCACAAAGAAAAAAAATAGAGTTATCATTAAGAAAGCATATGCCATACTTCACTGTTCCTTCCTACATTTTTTTCCTTTTCTTCTCTTCTTGCAGCCTGTTTATCTGCCACTGTTGTGAGTTCTTCAGGAAAGTTTAAGCCTCTTTTTTTATCTCCTATGTCTTTCTAAAATTATATTACTAACCTCTATTATGAAAGCTTTTTTTTTTTTTTTTTTTTAATTTACATAGAGATCTCCAAATAGCAGGAAAATACATTTACTGAATGAAATTCTTGATGTATTTCATGGAATTCTGGAATGTACAAAAAAATCAATAATATTTGCCTGAAGATGTTTGAATACAGGAAAGCAATGAGATTGTATTTCTTAAATAAACCATTTGGAGTAAATAAATCAGAATTTTCCATTTCACTTAGCCACCAAAAACTAGACTAATGCCCACTGTACTCTTTCCAAAGAAGCAGAAGTACTATTGTTGCTATAACAGTTTAGGATTGACTCTCTCAGACAGAAAATACAATCAAGCCTGAAATGGTCTTTCTTTTCCATTGATACCTGAAAAATATTGCCCCTCCTTAAAAACTTTGTTAATCCTAAACTCCACTGGGTTTGAAGAACTGGATCATTGAGATTGAGTGTGAGATTATGCCACTTCTGAAATGGAAAAGAATCAAAAGAAAGGTTGGGCACAACCATTGGTTTTCTGAAAGTTTCATTTCCTGCATAAATGACTGTCACAAGAGAAAGGCAGTAACAGGATTCTTTTATCTCACTTCATCTAATTTTTACTGGCATTTTTCCAAAATGCTAAGCGGATTCAATTACAGAGATGGACACAAATTTTGTAGATTAAATTTTCCATCAGTCTTTCACCCATCCTAATCCTTGGTATCTATATAGCTAAAAAAAATCTTAGATGATATTTGCATACTTCATCTTATATAAGGAGTTTTTTTTATGTCATGACCACTGACACCAAATCTCTCTATTTTATTTACAGAGATTCCACATTAAGGTTCTAATAATATTGGATTAGGAGGTAACGTCAAGAATAAAAGATAGATCTGCAGAACAGCAGTATCTCATCTGTGATCTTTTTTAAAGTCGCTCAAACGTATTTTTCATTACTACTAACAGACTATCCCAAGACGGGGTGGCCCACTAAAAAGCTTTCCTTTAACCTTGTTGTGAAGCAAGAGAAGACTGATTCATTTTCAGTTAGAATTCCTTTTATTCCTGCACTGAACAAATAAATTCTCATCTTAGAATTATTGTGGCAAATAGTCTTGTATTTGCATAAAAAATAGAAGAAGCTTCTATTATTACCTAGACGGTTTTAGGGAGACATCTTATATAGTCCAATTTCCCTCACAGAAATTTGTATTCTACATTTACATACAAAAAAAGCCAAACAAATGAACAACAAGAAAACAGCTATGTATCTTCACAAATCTCAATAATGAAAGAGATACTGCTAACAGTGCAGCTAACATGAAAACAAGATTACATGAAATATGTTTCTCCATGGCTGTGCGTTTGTGTTGTGGAACAAACAATAGTGGTAAGGCTCCACTACCTTCTTCAAATATTAAAAATACCCAGATTGTTGGTGTTCAGAAATCTGATTATTCAAAATGATTCCCTAAGAGTTCTTCAGATTTCTGGACCTTGAGCCTCACTCAGCTCCCTAAATAAGATTCAACCTACATAAAAATTTTCTTCTATAGCACAGTTACTTGGTACCTGACCTTTGCACCTGAGACAGAAATACAGCTCTGATTCAAAAGCTGGTCCCAGGGAAGCCCATGACAACGTGCCCACTGCCTGCAGTGGATACATGACCCCACCTAAAAGGGAGAATGCATTTTTTTATGCCTCAAATGATACTGAAACACAATGTTTCAAAGTGTTTATGGATTGTCAGAAAATGTGTTTCTGGGTAACAGAAACAATTCAGTTTGATGAATTAAAAATATATCATTCTGACGGCAAATATTTCACTTCTTATTTAACATTACAAAGAATGAAGCAAGCTTCTAAGCCAAAGTTTTGGAAATAGATTTTTTCTTTTATTTCAATACAATTCAGAAATGGGGGATTTTGATGCTATAATTCAATTAGGAATGAAAATATAAAAATATATACTTTTAGTGCCAAAAATACCAGTTTACATAAAGTAGCATTTTCTAATGGAAAGTTGTATTGATGAAAATTTTACAGACTTATTTAATTGCATCTTTCTTGCTTGTGTGTAGGACCAAGCATATTTTAAAGCTAATCACACAGATACCACTGGAAAGCAAATCATAAAGATATCCTTTAAAACATCCTGTGATCAAGAAAAGCTTTCAAATCTTTACAAAGAATTTTTAGGCATTGTATACAATTGAATCAAGAAATATTTAGCCTTTTAATGACAATGAGATACCACTAAGATATATGCTTAGAAGAAAATGTTTAATTTCACTGTGCCTGACTGCTGAAGGCTTGATGGCTTAACTTCAACTTTTCATTAATATTCAGCTTGTACATGGATTATATAGTTTGGAAAAGGCCCTGTGATGAAAGACGCTATATAAATAGTCTATGTATATTTTGATTATCACAGTAGTTAAAATCCATCACTCAAATTATGATGATCAAATGCCTCTTCAACCTTGAACAACACTGTAATTAAATGAAAAAAAGTTTCTTTAATAGTAGAACTTTTATTCAGTTGTTTAAACAATTACAAAGCATGTGTGCAAATATAATACATTGAAATATCTGAAAAGTGTCAAGCTGTGCTTCACCAGTCATCTAGAGTGATATTTCCACCGCTGGCTTCTGGATGAACATCTGGTTCCCAAATACATTATTATGAATCCAGTTAGGTAAGAAATTTAACAAGAGATAGAATTGTTAATATGAAAGACTAATAACTGATATTCCTGCTACTACTATTTTTTATCTTTTTGTTATAGGATTTTGTTATAGGATTTTTTATCTTTTTGTTATAACCCTGTGCAAAATAGATGTTTCCACTATGTATTAATCAATAAAAAATGTGAATATGCAGCACTTGTGTGTGTCCCTGACATCTTTATAATAGAATAATACTTTCACTTATAATCCTGATTATATTAGAAATTTTGTTTCAATGGAAAATGCAGAAATGTTAACAATTCTAGAGGACGGTAACCCAGTCTTAACACAAACAGCACAGTGAGAGCAAGACTATGACAGAAATGTAAATAGAAATAATCTTTCAACAAAATGTATGAATGAAAAGGAAAGGAATGCATGAAACTGTCATATACACTTAATTCAAGGGGAGATTGATGGAAAGATACCCCAAGTTTAATTGCTAAAGGCAAACACAAATAGGCAGACAAGCACTTCCAGAGGGCAATTTACCCCCATTCTAGTGGAACTGTTCTCTAAAGGGCTCTCAATTTGCTGCAGCTAGTAAACTATAGAGAAAGTTAGATTACATGTTTAACTCTAAGATAGCTACAGTTCACTAAGAACAGCCCAGTCTTACAGTTATTGTAATTTGTCTTGAAGATATTTGTACTGGCTTTCTTATAATGAAAATAGGACAATGTTAGTGTGTTATAAAGCAAATATGGAAGAACACAAAATATGAAATATGCTTTCAATTATCAATAGCACTTATCCTTGAGCTATATTTATTTGTTTCTTAGGCCTTGCTTTTCCCTTTCTGCCTTTTCATTTGCTTTTCAGCTGATAAAATAATATATTGTAATATATTAATAAAAAGTTAAGATGAATACACTTTCATGGATAAATAATTACTTGTGAGAATTTTCATGGGAATTTTGTATCATGGCAAATTAATAAAATAAATATTACCATTTTATGTCCAGAGTCAAGTACAGAAGAGACTCAGGTCCCTTCAGCATACATGTTGCTGTATGCTATTTTACTAAACCAGCTGCTAGGATAAGTAGCTCTAAAGGTTCAGGGATTTCTTTTTCCTAGTCAACAACCCATTGTTAATCCAGTTGTTTGTTTGTTTGTTTGTTTTTCTACAGAAAACTAGGTTGCTAGTTAAATAAACCAGCAGGTCCTACTTTGAAGTGCTCCTGGCCATAGCAAACAGTACATATAGTGAAGTGTCATTGTAACGGCATTATAAGGTACACATACTAAGCAGTCTGCCACTTAGGCAATAAATAATGAGCCTAGTCTCTCTGGTGATACTCAGGAGACTGAGAAGTCACTTTAAACAAGAGTTAAAGGAATCATACAACTCTAAAAATGCATCATCATTCTACCCACTGGCTCTGGAATGTGGCTTATTTTGTAAATCGACAGAATAAATCTGCACAAAAAGATGCATCTGACACAGCTGCAGGACATAACAATCAAGCTGTCTAGAAACATGCATCTGAGTTTTTTTTATAGAATAATGTTTTAAAGTTATAGCAATTTCATTATATTCAAATGAAATTTTGAACTTATTTGCCTTATTATCAAAGAATGAATAATTTTTTTTAATGTGCTTAACAAGCCAGAGACATTATATGAAACATATCAAGAGATCTTCATTTTGAAATACAGTCACTGTAATGTGTTAATCTAAAGCAAATAAGTGATTTGGCTCTTCCGAACAGATAATTGGTTTCAGAGAACTTTAAACAGAAATAAAGTTAAAACATTCTCAAATAAACTTTGGAATACAATGACTTTTATTTTCAGAAATAAATTAAAAGAAAAGGAAGAAAAACCCTCAAGCCAAGGATAGTCCATCTTGAAATGTACATAGCAATTTCTGAAAGTTTGGAATTCCAACTCAACTCATGTAAAATATTCAGGAATAAATATAAAAAGAGTTTATCCTACTTAATGCACTGTAATAGATATTGTAAACGTGTCCTGGGCAAAATACAGATACCAGATATCTGAAAGGTAGACCTTATCTGATTTTTGTTTGTTTAGAAAAGGAAATTTCCAGAGTAAGCATTATATCAAAAACAGATTTTATCTACATATAAATAAATTCTTAACAATTTAATAAGGCAATAAAATAATAAAAAGAAACGCAGAAGAGTTTTCTGTGTTTTCTTATTTGGCATATTATACACTGATTAAACCATATGAACTGCTCTATTAATAATCAAAGCATTTTTGAAAAGCTTTGCATAAGAGACAAGTGGCTTTTTAATATCCAGTATTAAATAAGACATGATATAATCCAGACCCACATTTGTTTTTATCTAGAAAACTAACCAAAACATCAACTTTGTTTTCCATATGATAGCCAAAATCTTTTGAACTGTGAAAGCCAGAGCCTCCAGTGGCAGAAATATCGCAGATAAGGGGTATCAACTCCTTCCACATTGTGGAAATGTTCATTTCTGAGATAGCCTACATGGTATGTAACATTTTGAATGTAAAAATTAGGATTGAATCACCGGTGTGATCATTTGGCCTGCTATCAAATAGTAAACATGGTGGCTTGAAGATTAATGAATATAAGGGCTACACAAATTTCCAGAGATTTCAAATAATCCAGGAAATGCTAGAAAGAGCTTTCCCCTGCTAGGACAGCCTGGACAGTTTGGACAAGATTTTTTTCTTATTTTGTAAAATAACTATTGCAATTCAGGATTCTATCCTCAAAAAGAAAATTTAGCTTAGACCTAGGGTTCATAAAGTTGCAACATCTGCATGATGTTGACACTGAGAAAGCATTGTTCCAGTTTTGGTATTGTATTCATCCATTAGCCAGCAACTGTGTTATCATCTTGTAAAAATTTAATTCCTTTTAAATCCTGTGGAATGGAATTATTTATTTATTTATTTTAATTTGTTTAAGGCCTTGAGTCATTTTGCTGCCTCAAACTCTGCCTTGGCCTCTGAGTTTGGAGTCCAAAGGTCACTGGCTTTGGGCTGTGCACCCTTGTTTCAGTGTCAGAAGACAGCAGTAAGGGTGCAAAAAAAGGAAAAAAAAAATTAAAAAGGAAAAGGAAAAAGGAAAAGAAAAATATAAAGAAAAAAAATGCCAAGAAAGGAAAAGGTTTGAAAGGAGAGATTAAATCAATGGCAAATTTTGTGGAGTATTAGGGCCTCCCAGGCTGCTGATGGGGCTAGGGCAGGTAACAGCTTAGCAGTCATGAAGAAAATGTCAATAAACTGCTGTACCTTGGAAGAAAAAAGGTGCTTCAAGACTTTTGAGATTTACCATTCCTAGAACTGGTTGCAGGACAAAAGCTTGAAATCTGGTGCATACCTCAGTTAATTAAGTAATTGAGAGGGTAGCCATAGATCAGGTCAGAAATTTAGTAAATCATCTACCGCTGCACCTGGGGATGGTGTTAAATTGAAAATGAGCCTTTGTTCCTCATAGTTATCTATAAAACACTCTGTATTTTTTTTATCCTTGGTCACCTTCATTTCCTGTCTAGTCAGTGGCATAGGACAGGAACCTGATAGAAATGCTTCTCTAGTTCAGATAAATTGTCTTTTAACTGAAACTTCTCTAGGTTGCCTGCTTTTTGACTTTGACTACAGAGAAAAGCCTCAACTGTCTCCCAAGTAACAAAAAAGACATGAGACGAATTCCCTTCCTCAGCATGGGACTAACCATAACTCCACCCATTCTAAGGTATGGTTTGCCAAAGACTAAGGTATACCAAGCAGTTTTCCTTTGCTATAGAACGGTCAAGCAATTGCCTTTAAGCATGTATATAGTTCTTAACTTTGAATATAATTTCTCAGTTTCTCAACGAATTATGAATGTGAAAAGATAACGACAAGCTTAAGCACTCAGAGATCCTACATTGCTAAGTATATTGCAGAATTGAAAATCATGATGAAATGCAGCTTTTGCTTTAAATTTTACAAAGGGGAAACGATTTGGCTAAAACGATTAGTCCATACATCAGTCTTTCAGAAATCATCATCAGGTTAACAGGATCGGTTTAGGGGATACCTCAGCATCTTTCTGCATCTTCCACCTTGCTTATACACTTAATACTTTAGAACATTGGTCCCACTATGTGATCCCTGCAATATTGCACAGGATGTGTTCATATTTTTTTTCTCCTTTTGCAGAAAATAACAAAGTGTTAAGTGTTTAAATTATTTCATGGGGTGTTAAGTGTTTAAATTATTTCATGGGATAAGATTCTGGCATGTGATGGAAGACACCGGTTCTGGTTTCAATTTCAGAACAATTTAGAAATATTATTAGAAGTGTCCCTATCTCATTTCATTGTCCAAAATCAGAAAGCTGATGTTTGTTGTCAAATCAAATAATTTATCAGCCAATAGGTGGCACTGAAAGTATTTAACATTTATCTATATTTTTGATTTTCTTAGAGGAGACTTCAAACTTTCCCTCAGGTAAATGATTATGCATAACAGATTAAAATACAAGACATGTTGAATTCTGCCATTAATAATACTACGTATTTTTAAATAGTTGGAGAACTATCAAGAGTTTAAACAATTCTCCTGAAACATGAGCATGTGCCTCATAATTTGTATCTTTATCATAGCCAATTGTAAGTGAGGATATCCCAGTAGGACCGTGGCATTTAATGACTTTCCAGGAAGTGTTTTAGTATGAAGTTTAAACTGTAAATATCTGGGAAAATTGTAACATTCCAGCAATTGACTTCTACCATAGCTTTTGCTGGCTATATGTCTATTTTTTAATAGTAACTTTTTTTCCTGGCTGCTTTCCCTTTTGCAATCCTGTGAGGAAAGAAAGAAGATGCTATAACTAGCATAATGTAATCTTTCATCAGTAACCTTCACTTTAATTTTATTAGGACAAACTTTACAAGCAAGTTCTTCATTCCTTTTTGTAAACAAGCTCATAAACTATTCTACAAATAGAGTAAATGAGAAATTTTAGATCAGGTTTCAAAAGAAATGTATCTTAACATATTCATAAGGAAGCAGGCCTTCATTGATAAGTTTTTGCTAAATTTAAATGTCCTTTGACCAAGTGTAATTCCAAAAATATTAAGCATCAGTGGTTTTGTTTATACTGAATATAATGCAGTGCTTCTCTGTACAACTGGTGTTTCATGTGCATAAACAAACTTCCTCAGATCCTTTTTATTGAAAGATAAGGCAATAGGGAGAAATGGGAGTGACTTATTCTGAAAAAAAATGTTGTTGTAAAACATACAATATAAATGTTATTCCATTTTCAGACTGCATCCCTACACCTTCAAAAATGCTCCATCTTAAAGTCAATGTAGGCATCATGATTTTCAGCTTTCCCAACTCAAAATACAGGAATGTTTGCTGTAGTAGCATGCACTGTAGTGTTACAGAGGACAAGAAGCAAATGGCATAGAGAGGTTAATATGTTCAAAAGAGAGTAAAAATCAGGTACTTTCTATGGTAGTTCATTAGTGTTACCTTGCTTGGAATTTCAGTACATTATGAATAGTTATGAATAACAGTATTATGAATAGCGTTAACATAGTGTTCACAGTGTTAACATTTCTATCAAAAAGGGGAAAACCTACTGTATGTCAAAATAGTAACTAAATTTTGCTAACTGCAAGAGCTGTATTTTTGCAAGATTCTAATTTACACTGCTCTACCAGTGAACCTTAATTAAAAACAACTAGGAGCTCTTCATATATTCCTTCCTTCTTCATTCCCTGCTAGCAGGAAAATTAAAGTGTCTTCAAATCACAGAGCAGTAGAACATAATAATTTACTGTTACAGCACAAACCTAGGCAAGGTTTAGAACTTTCCAACTCTACCTGAATTGATTCAGGAAAGTTATGACACCGCAGCTGGCTCATGGGGATAAATGTATCATATCAGAAAGTATTTCAAGTTAAAAACATGAGCCACTAATTTAAACCTAGCTATTCTGTGTTCAGGAAACAAAAGGAGCCGCTAAATCCAAGCCAGAGAAGATTGAGTAAGGATGTAGTCTCCATTAACAATAAAAATGTAACTTACTAAAAACATCACTCTTAGCATTCTTAGCATTCTTTGCATGTACAGACTCAAAAATTCAACAGTGAAACATTTTGAATAGCCTTTAGATGATTAAACAGCTATTTATTATTTTGTTTATAATAAAGCCATGGGTCAAATTTTGTGACAAACATATGTATGTGCAGTTGTTGTAACACCTGAATATTTGAATGAGAACTCTAATCTATTTTTCTCACAAGCTTTTTAGATCACACAGACATATAATTTTCAAATAAAATATTCTTTATCAGATGAAGAACTGTTGAACATAGACACTTGAGGAAAGATTCAAACTACTGATTTTCTACCTAAGCTTTATAATAGCTCCAAAAACTCTCTGTAGCATTACTTTTGGAAATCCGATATTCACTGTGAGCCTGAAAGTTCAATAGCTGCCTACTAAAGTATTTTCCTTTTATGTAATGGTTAATCAGCTCACTACAAACACATTCACCTACGATGTTCACCACTCTCTTCAGACTCAAAGACTTTGATCCTGTGGTACCCAGGACAGAGGTGAGTGTAGGATTCTCCAAAAGTGTGCTCTATTTGCTCTCCTTTGAAGCAGAGTAGTAAAAGAATGTGAAATATCAACTTGTGATAAATGCCCTTTTCTGGGAAAGGGAGCTTGTTTATCTTCTCTCAGCAATTCCTCCTCAGACTCTTGAGTAATCATGAGATGGTAAAGCATTCTGTAATCTTTATTGTAATTTTAAATGAAAAAATAACCAACTTTGCATTATACTGTTATATTATAAATTATTTGTGAAGTTATTTATGTGGGAGCACATACACATAAGCAAACAAAGGAGAGTAGCACTCTTTTGAATAAAATTCATACTTTTTCAGCAATAATAGAAAATAATAAAGTATTATGAAATATGTCTGCCCTGCTTTGCAAACAAGAAAAACAGAGAATAAATTAATCTCATAATATCTCTGTCAAGATTATAAGATAGATGTGACACAGCATTATGTAGGAATGTGCTCAAGAGAATATCCAAGACACTGAGCTCTCAGTGAAAATCTATGAATCATATTTCTTAAACTATTCAAAATTTATGTGGCAGAGATGTAATAAGACAGAGACCACCACACTAACAGGAGGATCAGCTGTCAGCTATGGCTAATACAGACACTGTTTTTGTCCACATTTATAACTATATTATGTAATTCTGTGCCGGAAAAGACCAGGGTTTTATTCAAAAGCCTAAATCTACAACACAACCTTACAATTTAGACATAGTCATTGGAGCTGTTCTAACCATTTTCAACAACATTAAATCTAATTAGTACATGCCGCTTTTACAATCCTCCCTAGACATCCGTATTTCTTAAAGGATTTACAAATTTTATTGTTTCTCCTATAACACGAGTGAATACATGCACACTAATGGCACCCTATGGAGCTTTCGCTGTAGTAATGTGTTGGTTTTCTTGTAAGTAAAGTTTAGTGATAACTACAAGCAGTGTAACTTCCAGCTCAGATTATTCCCTCTTATCATTACAGATTATCAAACATGCAACAGCCTTCTAAACTCATTGGTCCTCCTTGCTGACATCAGGATAAGACTTCATAAAGAATGAGAAATGTGATACCACAATTGACATAGGTATGCTACAGATGGAAGACTGCAATAAATTGATTTGTAGGCTTATCAAGGTCCATACAGGCAATATTTATTGAACTCACTGCATTGTTAACTCTTCTGAGACATTCTCTTTCTGAGATTAACTATCAGATATCTATAAGCATCTGAACAACAATGGAAATATTCTGTTTGTATTGTATTGATGTGCTTGGAATAGTGGTACCTTCACTCACTGAGTATATTTCTACAATTAACTACACCTCAGGATATAGTCATATTCTCAGATGATATCTTCTTATCTGACATCCTGTCAGATCTTTGAGATATTTTCAAGAGCTATTCTTTGTTTGTGCAGAATCTGTCATGGCATCGCAATGCATCCAAGGGTCACTGTAAGTAGTGATAGGAAGAGGATAATCCATTACAGAACTTCTTATTTGATATCATTTAAGTGCTGATATCATTTTTGTCTCTATATTTTTCTTTCTTCATAGAAAATCTCATCCCAGAGCTGATATTCTGTTCTTAACTGTACCTTGTGATCCTTGTCCAAAACAAATTGTCTTCTAACATCACCTCTCATTAAACTTTCTGGTCATTCTCTTGTCCATACTGATGTAAAACTGTAGGACATGAAACGATAAATCAGAATGCTCAAAGCCAGAATCTGCAACACTTGTCACAGCTACAAAAAGCACTGCAAGAAAACTCAAAATGTGATATCTGATGGCTTACATTGATCATGGATTTATTGAAAAGAAATCAGCTTGTCACAAACAGGTAGAAAGTTAATTAGAACTTTTTTTGACTCACAAGTAAACTTTCTGTACAAAGCTCTATCAAGATAAAAGGACTTTAAACATATATATTTTTTCATATTTGTTACATGATCAGAGACATATATGGAGACCACAGTGATAAATGAAAAAAAGAAAAAGTCCTGGATTTAAATTAATATTTTTCTTAGTAAGCAATTTAACCTGCTCTAATTAGTCTTGGACAGTGCTTTAGAAAGGCTAAAGTCATTAGCAGTTCTTGGATATTTGTACCAAAAAAACAACTCTTCTAACTAATGAAGGAAATAAGATCTTGCTATAATGAGCAAACCATCAAGATGTTGTCTAATGGTGACACTTGTTAGAGCTCTCGTTGAAACATCGCCTGCTGCTAAGCGAACAGGTTTGGCAGACATGAATCAGGGAGGCTAGCAATTGTAACCTGCCAGGGCTCTTTAGGAGAGGATGATCATAATAATATAGAGAACTACTAAGGAGAACTATTGAGAGTAACTGCCAGATATGGGATTTCACCTTATGCTTCAGTGAATCCACTTTCTAATTAGTTATGGGAAATTTTCATAGCAATTTGGGGATCAGCTGAAACACAGAAGAGTAATAACAATGGCAGATCAGTTGTTTACACAAAGTGAGGTAAGTTAAGCAGTTAGTAAGGCCATTGCCACCCTAGGGTATAACTTGCTGTTTTTCAGAAAGAGTCAACAATGGATAGAAAAATTAGAGTCCCAGCTAGGACTGCAGTATTCCACTGATTCTGCATGTGGCTGGGATCTACTGCAACAGTTGCCAGTCACATTGAGATGGACCCAGCCTGGGACAGGTACCATGTGTCTCTATTCTCTCCCTTCTTCTCCTTCTCAGGCTTCTCACCTTCTCTTCACTGTCTTTTTCCTAACATTTTCCTACAATGACATTGGTCTGGTACTGCAGAGGAGGAGTAGCTGTGCTGTTTCAGTGAGAAAATGACTGCTGCAGCTTTAGAAATGGTTGGATGGGGAAATGGTAGAAGATCAGTTGTGAAAAAAAGTAGTATTTTTTTTATTATTTTTTTAAAAAAGTGAGGAGGGAGGATTCAAAATGACATATATGGCTGAATGGGAAGATAGGTGAAAGAAGATGAAAGCAAGGTAAAGAAAAATTTTCCTGCTTAAAACATTGCAACAGAAAAACTGCTCTATTAAATGTTAAAGATTGCAAAATTATCCATTTCTATATATGCTTTGGTTTTATATTATTAAGCTACATACTTAGCTTGAAATTTTTCCATTTCACAATGTTAACAGAAGGCAGGGGTGTTAAGATTAGGCACTGACAGCGTGGGAAATGTCAGAATCTCCTCCTGGAAGATAGACATTAAGAGAGGCATTAATTCTTTCATGCCATGATTCCACTTTAGACAAGACTCAGTGTTCCATTCTTCAATAACTATATTCTATCCCTTCTATAACTATATTCCACTCTTTGTTCAAGGTAGACAAGCAAACTGAGAAGCCGGGTAATGAATGAGTCAATACTTGACCTCATGTTCACCCTCATCAGTACTTTTTGTTAAATTTCCAGGAAAAGTAAAGGTGCTTTGAGAAAAAAGGTCTTGTAGGTCTCTGTGGATTTGGGTTCTGGTCTGATCACAACTGAAAAAAAAAAAAAAAAAAGGAGGTATGTTTTAATTGGATTATCACAGTTCTAAGACTAGCAGGATTCAATATTTTCCACATATCTTCTAAATTCAGTGATGCAGTGGCTCTGTGATGCAGGAGTAGCCTACTATATTATATCATTCTGAGTCATCCTAATAGGAGCTTATAAGGAGCACAGAGGGAAAGAGATATCCACTACCCACCCTACAGCCAAAGCCCGCAAAACCAACCCTATAACTATAACAAGAAATAACCCGATAAAACTTGAGGTTGCATTCTGATATATACACTTCTGGTAAATGTTGCAAAGACAGCATGAAACCTTTTATTTCCTGACTTTCCAGCAATTACCTTTGTGCCTCAACAAGATGCATTTTCTGATTTAGAAAGCTAACAGAAATTCAAGAATCATTAGACATGCTTTTGATATTTGAGAGAATCAGACAAAAGACTGGAAACACGTTCATGGCAGAGATGTCCAATAAAGAGTATGACACAACTAATAAAGAGTACTACCAGTTTTTCATCCACCGTTAGAAATTCCAGTTATGCCAGTGGGTTTCACAGACATTTGCTGGCAAATGACACACTTAACACAAAGGCTTGCTTCAGTCCGAAATCTCAAGTCCCTGTTCTACACAGAGTCATTAGAGCTGCTCAGTAATACTGCTGCAATGGGTTTATTTGTTTTTAACTTGGAAGAGCAATGTAGTTTTCTTTAGTCTTATTCTAGGAAATGGCCATACAGTATTCTGTGATGCTTTCCAGAGAAATTCTGCCTAAGGCAAATTTCTCAGATGGGACATTTCACTCCAAATGTTTAGAACCTGGAAAAGTTATGAGAAATTGAAGACAAGCTCTTAAAATGCTAGTTAAACTTAATTTCAGAAAATGCTTCCAGACCAATAAAAACTTGCTGGCACTGAAGTCATTCAGAGCCAGAATTTTGTTATGATCCTTTTTTCAGCAGCTTTTGGGGGAATGTGTTTTTACTGCACATTTACAGCAGACCCCAGACTTTTCATACTACTGTATGCCAAGGGAAACAAGTAGCCCCTCTTTTGCCAGTCTAGAAAGAAACTGGCACGTAGCAGCATCCATCATAAATAACGAATGAGCTATTTTCTAAGTGTAATATTACATCAATATTCACACTTTTGGAATATTGATGTAAATTGGTTTAAATTGACCAGATGCTCTGAAGATGGCATAGACAGGTGCACATTATTTCTCTCCTGTCAGCAAATCCCATCAGTCTTTAGAATATATTCACTATAAGGGAAAGCAGCTGCTCATTCCCCTTAAGGATTGTAGAGGAAGGCACCTCTCATGCCCCCTGGGAATTTCATGGAAGTGCTGAAAAATGCAGAACATACTTGGGATCAGATCTCTAATCAACCCTGTACCTTGACTGTCTAAACTTTTGCTACACATTTTTCGGTACAATGATCTTGTGACAGGATTACCTGTGCTCTGACTCCCTTCTGAGTCTTATGATTCAGGCTACACAAGTAAATAAAAGAGGCTAGGGCCATTTTCTGACCCTGAGGCCAACTGATTTTAGTCTGATGAATATGAACTGATGTTCAGATTCACTTGCCTAAATGCCAGTACTTGGCATGTATCGTCTTGTGAATTGTGTCTGAGGAGTGCCTGAAATATTTGTGTTGTTCAAAACCTTGCCAGGTATTGACAAGTTATACATATGTTCACATACTAGTGCTTGAGTTCACACTGCAATTCTTCAAGATTTCCTCTTGAAGTCTGACTACTTACCATTACCTTTTCTGATCTCCAGTTGCGTATCTTTCCCAAGCCTCTTCATCTTTTATAATTTATTATCATTTATAATCTTGTAATTTCTTATGCTATTTTTGTACCCTGCCCTCCACCACAGCACGTGCATAACAGCTGTTTAACACTAGATTACACAGATGTCATTAATGTAAGTTACCCCTTTTCAAATTTGGAACTGAATACACATTTTCAATATTAGTTTCTAGGTCACTTTTAATCCTATTTTGTATGCAGAGTTTGTTAGATAGTCTTTTTTGATTCCTTTCTGAAAATCCATGAATACATCATACAGTAAATGATCAGTTCATCTTGTCTTCTCTCTACCCCAGCCATGCCTCTTCATAACACAATTATTGCTTTATTTTCCCTCCAAAATCAAGGTTGTTTTTAATTGTTCACTGAATGATCCTGTTGCTAATAGAAGATGGTAGCACATTGTCTGACTGCCTGCATACAACATATACACAGGGAAATCAGCTCTCAGCAATGATCAGACCGTTTGCATCCGTTTGCCAAGCCTTTTGAAGCTCTGCAATTTGCATAACTTAATGGAAATAAGGCATAAATCATTTCTTCCAGTTTGTGTTGCTGTTCCTGTGTATTATGGGAACAGCAACTTCGCTTCAGCTTTCCATACCAAAAAAAGTCAATAAATGAAGAAGTCTGTATTCGCCACCTGTTACAAATAAACAAGGTAATGTCAGATGCCCACCTTATTAAGTATGACTCTTCTGTATAACTGTCTGGTAGTCAGACAAATTTAAATATAAACCGCTATTGTCACAGAAGCCTCGCAATCTCACATAAGTGCTCTATTCACATGGTAGCTTTGGCAAAGACATAGGCCAGGATTAGAGCAGTTTTATGGAAAAGCAGAAGTTGCCGGATATGACAGTGCCAGTAGAAATAGCAGAAGATAATACTATGAAAATAAACATTAGATAGGAACACAACCAAGACGAGGCAACTAATTTAAAATGTTTTCTCCTCTACAAATATAAAAGCTTGGAGTTGCAATCTGTAATGTACATAGTGTAAACCTTCCCAGGCACAGATGCAGCTGCCACTGCAAAAGGCACTGTGAAAAACAGTGGATTCAGAGCAAACTCATGAAATTAAAGTAAACAGTTAAGGATTTAATTTTTTTGGAAGGGCCAGATGTTATGGAAAATGCAGATGCAAGAATGCTAGTAACTGGCATCCAGTTTTGCAGTGAAGTTCCAAGTTTCCAGACTCTTCACTACTGTCAATAGGATGCACTTAGATCCTTCCTTCTATTATCACTTATCCTTTCCTAGGCTTTATGATCTGCTGACCTGATGTGATATAAACTCTTGCTTATAACTGTAGCAGTCAAGTCATTTCCGCAGTCCATACTAAGGGAACCCTGGAATTAAGAATTACTATAGTTATTAATCAAACACTCTACTGTTTTTGGAAATAACTGTTTTGTACAAACCCTGTTGCTGCAGTAGCCTAGTGTGAGGAAAATGAGAATATATAATTGTGAATCACTAGGATTTCTAAGTAAAATGGATTAATTGCTCTTCTGCTCATATGCAAAACAGGGTAAATAAAAGGTAAAGCTAATAAAGATATTCAGCAATATGTTCAGAAAATAAAAGCATTTACTCAAATTAATTGCAAGTTGGTAAGTTTGGTCAACCTCCCCTCCCCTCACCCCATGTTATAATAATTCATACCCAGTCAGTAGCAAAGGCACTTCTTATTGTCCACAAGTATTTCATTAAGATCTGCTAAAACAACTGCCTACTAAGACATGCAAAGTAGGTTTTATACTGGATCAGAATTCCATTGTCATCTTCCATTCAAGATCATTTTAAACTGAGGCTGAATCCCACACCAGGTAGTGGTTAAACAAGGATCCTGTGCTGGCTTCCATTGAATTTCATCTTAATTCAGTCCAGCTGGTAAACAAGATCAAAAATTGCTCAGACCTTTGAGAAATTCATATATAAGTCCTGCAAACTTAGTCCATTTTTAATCATAGGGAGGAAAATATGAAAAGAGAAAAATTATTCTTCAATAGGGTCATCAGTGTGAAAACCTGGCCATAAAATATAAAATAAAATCAATTTTTAAAATAGTGAAAGAACAACATATCTGGCTGAAGGAAAACAAAATACCTTTCTTAAGTAAAACCCTCATTCTTTAGATGGTAGATAGAAACTGCACACGACTATTCTTGTTTTTACGGAGAAATAGATCATAGATTTATGAGAAACTAAACTAGTCGTAAGACCGGACCTGAAATATAGTCAGATGATCAGAATGACTAGGTAATATAATCAGCAAACCAGACAAATCAATCAGATACCTAAAACAGAAGAAATAGGAGTTGAGAAATCCTTCCTTGAAATGTCATGCTCCAGAAATATTCCACTAATACTCTCCTACTCAAAACAACCAGGCAAAACAATGATCAGGTAACAAAGAATAAAATCACAATAACCTGAGTAAGAAGTAGGAAAAAACAAAATTTTGCAGCTGTTAGAAATCAAGGGGCCTTAGATATTAGCTTATTCAGCCTTTCAGACAAACCGTAGTTTACTGTTTAATAGTTTTTGCACAAAGATGTACTGCACATCTTAAACAGAGATGCTCCTGTATTCGGTATGCAGTAAGTGCTGCTATAGCTCAGGTACAAAACCAGTACAAACAGAATCACTTCAGCAGTGACATTCAGGGACTCTGTTCCTACGCCAGAAAAGCTACAGCTGAAGGAGAATTACAATTTGAAGGCATGTTCCCCGGCTCCCTGAGCTCCAGGTCTATGGCCCAGGCTACGAGGGAAGAATCAAATTAAATAAAAAGCCCACAAGCCAAAGGTCCAAAGGCTTCATTTTTTTTCAGGCAAACCCCAAAGTCATGCATTAATCTCAAACATTTTCTGTGAGAGAAATGATCCTGAACTGGCTAGAGAATTTGAAAGTATAGCAGATTTTGAGGGAATGGCTGCACCTATTATCCATAAAAGGTAGTATATAATAAGGTCAGGACCCAAGTAAAGGGCTAGAAGAATCAGTGCACTACAGGAAGTAGTACAACATTATAAATAAATCTGTCATAATGACAAATACATAAGATATCTAACACATAGAGGAGCTGCATAAGCAGTTAAATCTTCTGAAGGATGGAATTTTCTCCACGTACAGTTTCTTCCATAAATAACTTTCTCCTAGTGGTAAAGCTACACTGAATCTACATGAAATGAAACTCTGCAGGGTAAGATATCTGAAGATAAAAACGTATTATTTGCTATTGTTATAATTTTAATTTTTTGGTTTTACTTCTCTGTTTTAAGGCATACATTAAATATCGTTCTCTTCTAACGTTCAGACTGCGCTAACTGCAATGAGGAGAACCAAACTCATGTCACAGAAGAGTGGAGGCTGGCTGGGATATCCTACGTCAGGGAAGAGGAGGTAGAAATCGAGGGAGCCCCTCACCTTTTGGGACTCTGTCACCAACAGGGGCTGAGCATGATGGGCAGAACCAGGAGCTGCTAACGGGGTCCATGGAGATCCCCAGACAGGACCAGCAATAAACTGGGTATGGGGTCCATCCAGCAGCAAAAGAAGACAGGGCCAGAGAAAAGGCTTGAAACAGGCACAGATAAGCTAAGACTTTTAGACTAAGACCAATGGTCCAGACTGAACTTGAATGGAGGTCCCAAACCAATGGGCAGAGGTCTAAGTGAAGTTCCAAGAGTGGTTGGTCATAGTAGTGACATTAGGGCACTCATGGCCCTAATACACACTTAATAAAATCTTGTTAAAGAAATAACTAATATCTCTGATGGTTCTACTGTCATTTGGCATGTCTGAGTTTCTTACAGCTCCTGCCCATCCAGCACAAGCACCATTTCTGCAGGGCAGCTCACTGCTCAGTTCCCTTATACCTTCTCAGCCCTCTAGAACGATGGCATGATCTCAGGTGGCTCAGGTTAACGACTGTCAAACAAGGTGTGATGCTGAAGGGCTGGTGCACCCCATTGCGTACCAGGATCTTGTTCACCCCAGGTGGGATCCAGGACAAGATCTGGGTACACAGCGTAAGCCGACACATGCTGGTTTCATTGGAAGGAGAGGAAAGTCAGATGAGACAGCTGGGTGCTGGGTGGGAGCTGCTGTGCTCACTCGCACACCATGGCCTTGGCCATCCACAAGCCAGGACTGTGCCCAGTGCTTGCAGCTATCCTGCAAGCAAAAAAAAAAAAATGCTGGGTTCATTTCTACAGCAGGCCTTTTTTTATTTATCAAGGAACTACAAATATTATTCTAAGATCTAAAAACATAGGAGGCAAGGTCTGCATCTCTCCTATACAAATGGTCTCTGCTTGCGTAGGGACATCCAGCCTGGCTCTGCTTGTGTACAGACGTCAAACCAGTTTTGCAGGAATGTTCCAGAAGTGTTGTCTTGCAACACACAGTTACACATTACCTGTCCTTGCAACAACCCTTTCCTAAGAGACTATGCGCACTACTACATATTTGCTCTGGGCTACACTGCTCAGCACTTCCTTCAGGTGCGCTCTGATACCTTCACACTGTGTGGCCCATTTTTTCTAAAGACAGGCATGCAGAACACGTCTCTTTCCAATCTCCTCCTGTTTAAGATTCTGAAAATAGGGTTTATATCCTGAATATGCATGTTTTTCTTTAGCTACCACCTCCACAGGATATAAAATTCTACAATGACCACTATCTTCTGTGCCCATATTCTTATTTTTATATGTAGTTAAGTAGCATATACATAAAATCTCCCCTTCATATCTATGTATATATATATACATATTTGTATATATACATATACATACATACACCTACACAGAGTTTCTTGTGATATTTACCTTTATTTTTGGCTTAGTTGAATGGTCTGCTTGCTGTTCTATGTTGAACAACATTTGAACAGATGACATAGAATTAAGGATGGTACTTTGCATTTGTAAAATAACAACTGATGCAGAATACAATAAGAAATCTTAAATGGAGCATCATCTGTGTCACAGAGATCAGCTTCAAAGGTGTTTTAAGGACAAGATATTAATAGCCATCACTGTCCTTGACAGTGTGATATTATGCTGCATCCTCTTCAGTAACAGACCGCATCCTGTGGGAAAGGACTGTCACACCTTGTGAATTCTTTTTCTAATCAGGTTCATATAGTTCCAATATCGGATTCCTATGTCATCCTACTTCACTTCTATCCCAAACGGAAAACAGATTTTCAGTTACGACTCTGAAATTTTCCTAGTTCATCTCTGCTTGTAAAACATACAATTGAAACTGAAAAAGAAAAGTTTCTGAAATCAAGAAGTCTTTTCTAACTTTTTTTTGTACTTGTTGTTCACAGCTCATGACCTTTCTCCTGATCTGCCTTATATAAAAAAAACTTTACAGTACTGCTAGAGAGTTTTTTTCTTTCTATTTCTGCACACTGACACTCAGTCACAGCCTCGGCTTTGAAATCTCACGCTGCAGTTCTCAAGTGATAGCTCTGCCTTTGTACAAGTGTGCCCCCCATGTGCTGCTTACTGGCATCTGGTGACAACCTTGTCTGGCCCTTATTGTACTAGATTCAGGAAAGGTACCTTCTTTATGAGCCATGTAAAGATTTCAAGCTCGTTTGATTGGTGTCTCCAACCCTAACTGTTCTGCATTTTTACAGATTAAGAAAAACCTTAAAATAGGAGCTTGAGTAGTAGAAACTTTCTCCAAAATATACAATACCCATACATTTTTTTTACATTTTTTCTATAGGTCAAGTATCCACCTCTATCCTTCTGAGACTTTTGTATATCTCATAATAGGTTGTTTTTTTCTCCTTGTTCTGTGATTTCTTTAACCCAAACCTTTCATTTGTCATTTTTGTTATAAATCTGCAACATAAGACATAAGTATTTCAGAACTTTTTGGCTATGTTCTTGCATAGTTTCACCTGGTATTAGGCTATTCTTTGTGTAACGTCATAAAGATTTCAATTAGATACTTTGGGAATATATCTCAGGTAAAAACTATTATCCAAACTGTGATCCAGCAGAACCACACTTACCTCAAAAAAGCATTAAAACTGGATACAAATTTCTTTTTAAAGAGAAAACAAAATGGGTCATTGTCCACGTAATACAACCAAAGCAGAACATTAGAATATCAGGCACCTACTATTTGTCACAAGGTTTCTTCACTGACTCCTAGGAGTTGATTTTTTTTGTTTTCTTCACAGTGGTTTAACTTCCTTGTGTCCATCTCATCCCATTCAAATTTGTCATTAATTACTGAACTCATTCATCATTCTCTTGAATTTTCTGTAGAATATCTAACATAACTGGTCTATCTAATTTCTCTTTAAGGTTGAGGGGTTTCTTTGGAGCATGTTAAAAGGCTGTTATTACTGGAAGAAAATGGGTTATTGAATTCTGTCATATTCGCTGGCATATTACTTCTTCTATTAAAGAAATCTTTGAAGATATTTTATATCTTTATGCTCATCTTCCCTATGGTATAATTATAACTATATGTCTTAAAACAAACAAACAAACAAAACCCTGTTTTCATACTGTTTCCTATGTACTACTTTTCCTAAAACTATTATGAAATAATGCTGGGGATGTTGGGGATTCATGTTGGGGATGTAACTCCACCAAAGCTGGGGATGTTTCATTACTTCATGTTTCCTCTCAGCTGGCAGCCCAATCTTCTAGCTGCCTGCAGGACAGAACCAGGATCATCTCCTTCACTCCCAGCAGAGAGCCCCAACACCCCGCTCACTGCAGTCAGGCTTCCCTTGTCTTTTGCCTTTCATAGTTGAATGACTCAGTCTTAAGAGAAGGAATGAAGAGCCTATTCACCCAGGATACTTTAGCATCTGCAATAAAGGTTATACAGCCTGTGTTTCAGTCCCCACAACCACCAGTATCTACTTCTTTATATGTAGATGCTCACTAGAGCACAAGTGAATAGAAGCACTTGGCATTTCCTTTGTTTGTTACACTCACAAGAAAAAGGACAAGCAGACATTGAATTTAAGAGCTTAAGAGTGGTTCTTGTGCGGAAGCTAGCTTTTCTGTGTTTGATAGAGAGAGGAACAACAAAAACAAACCAACAAACAAAAAATAAACAAAGGGCATCTAAAGATAAGCTGATTGAATTGCTTACAGGCTACTTACAAGTCTCAATCCTGCTGCATGCTTTTTGACAACTCTTGGAACATTTGGTGCCCTGTGATAAAAAATGTAAGGAAAAAGTACTCTGACCCACAAAAATTTAAAAAGCTTTCTGCTAGTATAATTCTCTGAAATCTTGATGTAAAAGAAAGCCCCTCAGAGCTAGCATCAAAATGAAGACGGGACATACAAGTCAAAGATGGGAATCAGGAGATACATCTGCTTACTTCTACTGTTATATTCCACCCTCACTAAACTTGGCCTTTCTTTGCAGATATGTTTCTCCTGACATTGAAAACAAGACAAAGAAATTGAAAGTGTAATTTTATCACTATATCAGCACTAATCAACCTGCTCTATTTATCAAGTAAAATAGCAAAATGGATAGCAATTATATGATTAAAGACTAACCATAAATCCAGATAGTAGCCACATTAAGGTTAAGGAGGCAAATAACTCTAGTATTTCTTAATTTTTGAAAGAATGGTTTTATAAGCCTTAAATGGCTCTCTTAAGTCCCTGTTAGTAAGTGAGAAAATACAATACATTCATTTATTTTTCTTGAGAAGTCTCTCAAGTAAGATGGAGAAAAATTCTTCAAGAAAGAAAGAAAAAATGAATATTTAAAATTTGGAGATGTTTTAAATAAATAATCTTTAAAACATCAGTTACGTAAATGATTTTGTCAAAATCGTGGTAAAATTACCCTGAAAAATAATGTAACATCAAGAAATCTCTTTCTATATCTTACATTTTACTGAGTAGATAACAAGTTATTGAACCTAAAAGCTTTATACATTCGTAGATTTTTCTCTCATTTTGGTTGCAATGAATCTGCCTTTTTTGTGTGTGTTTAGTGAAAAGACTTGTATTTTACTTCATAATCACTTGTATTTCTGATATTTATTACATCCTCACTTCTGTGATTCCTGTTTTCTTCAGGAGTCCCTAAAAATTAATCTGTTTTATGAATATGCTTTTTCTGTGTTAAGAAGTATTAGACATTGTTAAATAGTTACTGCTGTTACCCCTCCTCTGGATGGAATAGCTGTTGAATAAACCATGAAACTTGCTTACATTATTATACATGCGAAAACAATACCTGGATAAGCAATTAGAATCAGAAATCACTTTCTCCTTTCAGCTACATAAAAAAGCAGTGTGGTAGAGGTGTCAATAAGGCCCTGTTCCTCTTCCCCTAACTCCTCTTTCCTGAAGGTGGGAATAGGTGCAGACCAGAATTCAAAGAAGCGCAATTCAAAATTCACAAGGCAAAAGAAGAGAGAAGGAGGCATGTTCAGGACTTAGAAGGGAAATTCACCTTAACAACTTGGATATACCTTTGTGGTCCAGTGTGATCATTCCTGTTCATTATAATTAATCTCTTGAAAATGTGCAATTAGGGACAATATGATATTTCCAGAACATTTCATTTTCCCTTTTACAGGAAATCTGCCTTCCAAGAGGCCTGCACCTTGTCAATGTACACAAGCTGACTGAGCTGTAGCATATATGTGCAAGGTTGGTTTTCTAAGGGTATAGTATGTCTTGATTAGAAGTTTGTAACTAAGTAGATAAGTGTCCCACTGCACATACCTATCCCTGACAAATTCTTCATTTTCTGCAAGTGTTTTTTTTTTTAATATAAACATTTGGTTTGCCAAGTAGATTGAGCAATAGATTTCATTCTATGCAACTCTTTAATGCAGCACTGGTTACATTTTATTTTGTTTACTTGATACAGATGGTACACAACCAGTGCAAACAGGTTACCTGAGCTTTGATTACCTCAAAAAATAGTTCCTATATTAAATGAGGAAATCTAAATCAAAGGAGCAACTTACACATCAGTCAGCATTATGTCTCTCTCTCTCTTTTTTCAAATATATATATATATTTTTTCTATAGTTGAGATTGCATCAGAAAGTCTCAGTTACACAATCTCAAAATACTCCTACAAGTCCCCATACAAGCATGATCCACCTCCTTTTTGTAGCTGTTATCCCGTTATTGTCCCTGATGATAAACTGACGTTCTAATGGTTGATACTCTGTGGCTAATTGGAAAAAGAATTTTGTTCTCAGAGGGTTCCTGGCACTTAATTTCTGTTTCTCTTTCCATCTCTTCTTTCTCTGACAATTTACTTATCTTCACTAACAGAATCTTAATGTTAGAAATCTCTGAGATAGCAGTAAGGAACTTATATCAGCAGCATTTTCTCCACATATACTTGTTGTAAATTTATTTTATGTTGCAATATTTTCTTTGACAGTATGCAATAAAATTGCAGAATTTTCAGAATTTTGCAGAATTTTTCAGAATTTTAGTCACAGTTTTATCATGAAGATCTTGTCCCTTAGATGCTCTTATACTATATATGAAATGTAATGAAGAATTGAATGGAAATAACTTTATCTTTTGTAAGGTTAAATAACATAGAACCTAAGACAAAATGCTTCATAAAATTTATGAAGGCACAATCAATTCCTTCTGCTCCTATTTATAAATGACTAGGGACATTAATAAATGCTAATGATTTTATGGTTTTACAGACAAGCTTATATGCTTTAATGAAACTTAAGCATTGACTGAAATTTCTAAGTGGTACAAGCTGTATGTACTCAGAGCTTCCTTTCTTTTTTTTTTCCAGTATGAAACTTTGAACTTTACTTGTGTATATTATCTAAAAATAAACAGAATTTGTTTTTTTTCTTTGTTAACCACACTGAAAAACACCATTAAGGAGATATATCAGATTAAAAGAAGCTAAAGAACAAATAAAACTGTAATTTCAACATGGAACAAAGTATCTACGCAAAATATCCATGTTGATAAATGGATACCATGAACTCTGAGCTTTCCCTTTGCATTTGCTCATGTTCTGTCTTTGTTTTGTTCAGAATGTAAAGGAAACAAGAGACTGCACATTGAAGCTGAAAAAAAACGGTATTTGGACATGTTGATGAGATATTTTTATTCAGTGGCCATTGTTCAAAACAAGCAAGCAAACAACAACAAAATATCAATATTAAGACTAATCTGATCTTCTTGTATTGCAAGTGAGGAAAGGCTTATTTAACTACCAATAATACAGATAATGCACCACTCAATAATAAATTAAATATTGGGAAAGATATTTAATATGAGAAAGAATAAACACACGAACTACATTATGAAAATTGCATTCCAAAATGTAAGTCTTTGAGGACCCAAACTTCATGAGTTCACCTAGGAGAATGGGCTAATTTTTATGGTACATAACGAGTGACATCTAGATCTGAAGTAACTGTGTTATCCAGAAAGTCTAAATATCCACAGGAGAAAACAGACTCTGACACTTTTTCTGAGTAGCAGAAAAATTCCAGTCATATAACTATTACAGTCATATAACTACATTTTCATAAGAGCAGTCCAGTCCTACAGTCAGTGCCCTAATAGCAGGTCTAAAATTATTTTGTTTACATGCAACCTGTGTGTTACAGAAATAAAGGCACTATAAAAAAAATCCTATACTGGAGTATTTTTATTTTACTGGAGTATTTTTTCAGATTCATGATATTTTCTAACATACTTATTTAAAGGTATATCAATAGAAAACAGTGTTTAGAGGCACAATAGGGTCTAGATAAGATTATCTGGAAGTCTAAATGTTTGTGCATGTTCAAATTAATCTCTAAAATACGTGCTCAACTTCTTCCTTTTCTGCTCATAGCCACAGGGTTTGATAATTATTCTGTAATTACAGCTATGAGATTCCAAATGTTGGTCCTTCAGGCAGAAACTGTAGATGTAGTTATGATTAACCAGCAACATGAAAACACCTATCATCTCACATGCTAGGATCCAGACAGCGTGGTAATGTGACCATTCATTTTCTTAACCCAAACTTTGAAAACCAGAACAAAGTTGATACTTTAACTTAAAAAAAATATTTAATGTGTAGTCCCTTTCAAAGTGAAAAATGAAATGGAAATTGGAATATTTATTATTGTTAAAAGAAGAGAAATGAGAGAAATGATTCAATTCCATGTGCCAAATATCTTAAATGTCCTTCCCCCAAAAGGAAGCCTTGCACAAGTTTCAAAACTGAAATGCTTTTAGGGAGTCTCAGTTTTGATGAATCATGTATTTATGGCCTTTCATAGGTATCTCTACCCATGGCTCCCTACTGCCTTTTATCACCTCATCAGTAACCATTCCTTGCACAGTGTCACTGCATCAGTACAGCTGCACCAGGAAATGATGTGTTTCCTCTAACATGTATTCTGTTTGTGCTTCTTTGAGATTTCTCTCAAAAGTCCTATGATTTCCTTGATATTAGGGTTATCTTAGTCTCTTTACATGTGAGCTGAATTTCCTGCAGATCGTGCTCCTGACCTTGTTCTCTCTGGTATTCATAATGTTTCTTACTGTTTAGCCCCAGAATAGCCACAACCTCTCTCCCAGCGGAATTAGCAGCATCATCCCACCCCACAACGCATGCCCGCCTGCCCCCTTTCCCCCCTAAAAAGAGGACTTACTTAAAATATTAGTACATTCATGTTTCTTACCAGAATGTTTAATATAGTGTCCTTCAGACATCTGAAAAACATGAAACAAGCAGCTAGTGTGTATGTAACTTAAACAGCAAATATTCCAACCCCGGAATTAGCTCTACTTTCTCTCCTAGCTGGCAAAAGTCCCCACATGCTAGAGCTGGATTTACTCTGCTAGGTGTAGTTGTTCTAAAGAGGGAAGGGAGTAGCTGAACAGTTTGGCAATGTGAGGAGATCTGGATCTGAGCCAGGGTTTGGTATATTCAAGGCATATGTATATCTTAATTCATTTTTCCTGTATTCCTGCAAGGAAAAGCAAGGTTTTTCTTTTCATTGAGTTTTAGTTGTGTGAGAGTAGTTGCATGCTATGCTAAAACCCTGAAAAACTGGCAGAAAAACTAGCTTAATTTATGGAAGTGTATAATGAGATTGTGAAGAGTAAGTTTCAGTTTACTTTTAGGGAGTATCACACATGGAGATAGATTCAACTCATTGCAGTTCACCAAGCCACATTTTACATTCAAAAAGTGTGGCTCTGTATGCTGTTGGTATGTAAGGACATTGCTCAAAAATAGCAGATTAACAGCTTCATATTCTGTAATTCAAAATTTTCTGTTTTTAAGTGCTTGAACATCCCTGACCCTAAGGCAGAGCATAAACCTACAAGAAACCTTAACTCTGCATTAATGAAGTATGTTGCCAGAGAATTTTTGTATTGATTTAAAAGAGCAATGCATTTTTAGAAGACAAAAATAGTAGCTCTTATCTAAAAACTGCAATACTGATGACATTGTACATGCAATTGCAGGTAAGTTACATAAATTGTATATATAATTTTACCTGCACCTGCAAAACAAATGTGGTGGTCGCTGCCAAAACAAATGGCAGTGTTCTGCCATTTTCCAATTCTTTAGTTCTCTAATTCTTGCCATCATTCAAATAAAGCTTTCCTTGACAAAAGCTCCCAGTAACTCTACAAGGAAAATAATGGCCATTATTTAAGCTTTAAGACCAAAGAAAATAGAGATTGTATATGAGATAGAGAGCTGTAAAAAGCTATTAATAGAACTGTGAATAGAATCTTGCTGTCTAGAGTGATTGCATGGATAAAATTCACATTAAACTGTGCCTCCCTTTCTGTTATATCTGGCTACTTACCAGGTATTGGGTAGAGTCTCCACATTGGAGAGTAGTATCTGAAAGGACCTGTGGCAAACACCTGAATCATCTATATTCTGGACATAAGACATATAGACATTATGTAATGGGTTCAGGAAAAATGTGCAATAGGATAAGCTGATAGTGCATTATTTCTAACCATTTTCCCAGATAGTCCTAGTCTATCTTTCATATTAAGAACACTCTGTGCAAAAAATATTGGACTCCATACTTTGTACGGAAGAGTAGACACCCCTGTAGAACAATTTTCTTAATTTAAGAGACCAATACAGATTTTTAAGTAAAATACCAGAAAACTTCACAGTCACTTACTACAGAGTGTCTCACCATCATGTGTTCCAGAGAGAGCACTTGCAGATATTTGTCCCACGGGACAATTTTAATCTCAAAGGTATGCCAAGACTGTCTTCTGCATAAATCATATCATTCACAAAATAGTCTTAGAATGTTTCCTGAAACCATTTAAAACAGTATTATTTTCCTTAATTGTGGATCTCAATGCTAGACTGTCTTGACCTGATTTTTCCAGTAAAAATGCAATTTAATGTATACATAAGAAATGTTATATTTAGTTTGCAAATTCATTGTCATGCAAAGAAACTGAAATAGAATGGTTTGAAGAACAAGGTATGTTACTCTGGGCTGAGTAATGCATTAAAGGGATTACAGTGCTTTCAATAGCCAAGCTAGTTCTTTTAGAGCTTGGAGACCGCTGCATGATATTGCATCATGCCATAAAGGTATCAAACAGTCTGCACAGGACAAAACATCCTTATCTCTTAAGTATATTTCCAGTGGTGCTAGAAAATGAGAGGTCAGTCACTTTTGACCACACTTAGATACAAATTAATAATAACAATAAAGGCAAAGTCAGCCAACATTCCCTGAAATGTCAGGTAAAGTAAATTTTGACTGGTCTGGAGCACTAAAATATGTAACTGAAGAATTTAAGCAAAATCTTCTGTAAATACTGTATAAACATATGTAAGAAATGCAGCGTGACAACAAAAAATATTTCAGTTAGTTAAGATAAACCTTTCATGCTGGTGTCAGTGTCCATCTTTTCCATATCATCCTCCCTTGTCAGAAGATAAACTACAACTTGAGTACAAAATTACTGTGAATGATCCACCTTGAAGTGTTGTTTTCTTCATTCAGGAGTGTCATAGTCTGTAAATCCTCTAGCAGAACAAGAATGCAATCTAAAATTTCCTACAAAAGCTTGTTCTTATCACATTGGTTACTGCTCAAGCTGAATAATTGTTTGCAAGATTAAAATGCCTTATCTTCTGTGCTGGCCACTGATATTGATATATTTTCGCTGTAAATGAAATGTGTAGTAACAGTGAAAATCATGCATTTTCTGTAATCTCTGAATAAAGCCTGAATTCTCACAGCGGAATATTGCCCAACCCAAAGGAACATGTGAAAAAAATGTAACAACAGACTTGCTAAAAATCCTTGCTTTATTTGGAATGCTCCTGCCTATCCTTCCTCTGATTTTCAAAAAGCTGTAAAGAGAACATTGGCATACAAATATTAGAAGTCATTAACAAGCTGCAGAAACTATAAGACTGAAGTCAACCATTAACACATTTCATTCCATCAAAAGCTCTGACACAAAAGCCCAAACTTACCCTTTTCTGACGCCCTTGCCATCCAGATTCATCCAAATCTGAACACACACATATCTCTTTCCCTTGCAAGCTCTGTCTTTTGTCCTATATTGTTCTGGTATGATCACTATGAAAATAAATGGTTACAGACTACATTTTCCAAAATTACTCCAGCATATATACTATTTTGCAATCTCTACATGCACTAGAAGACAACATTTCATCTCCTGTCAAAGAGGCTATATCATTGTATTTCCTTTTTATGTATTTATTTATTGTAACTCATCTCTGCAACAAATATCAAAAGGCTTCCCATAGAGGGAGTATTTGATGGAAGCATCACTGTAAAATAATGAAAAATGCATAGAAACCTTTGATAAGTTTTCCATAGTCAACTTTTCAGTCTAGGAAGGTTTCCTTTTCATTGTCAAAACAGTTTGGCAATGATCTTCCAGACTGAATATATTCATGGTAAATTTATAATAATTTCATAATGTACGAACATGATAATTTAAAGAAAATACATACAAGTTTTTTTTTTTTACAGCTTTTATTCTCTCTATACATGTATATAAATGTAAATAATAGAAATGTTTCCTCACAGGCTTTCTCAGTGCCTCCTGCCAGTTATTTTATTTTTTTGTGTACCTGTGTACCTCATCTCCCCTGATCATCCAAAATAACAGCACAATTACAGTACTATAATATTTAATAAACTATTTCACCTGTATCTTTAATATTATTCCACCTTTACAAGAAACATCTCCTCTGATTTTTCCTATTAGCTTTATTCCACCTCCATAAAAAGGTGACTTACTGTTTAATGTACTCAGTCTTTTTTTTTAACCTACTTGCTCTACTGTATAACAGAAAATGTATGATGTGTCTCCAGCTGCATCTAATAGTATTTACAGAGCTAAATTCCTTGTTTACTAGTAGATATATACAAATGTCCTGAAAAGGAGTCTAGAAAGACCAGCCTCTGCTTGGTCAATTCCCACCACTCCATCTAGAATGTATAGTGTTCCTGAATTGTTTATCTTTCAGCAGAAATACTTTAAATTTTTTAACTCCAATTTCATTATCAAATAAATAAGTATTTAGTTTTCAATAAGTAGGGCCAATAGCTACTATTCTGTATTTCCAGAATTCAGCTTGGCCAGTCAGCTGGAGAATGTTGCAAGCTGTACACACATCATCTGACTATTGCAGCAACTTTCACACTTTCACACAGCCTACCAAGCACTAGTTCCTTTGTTTAACATGAGCATCTCTTTATATAAGGGTGTCTCCAAGCATCTTGTAACACAATGCATTTCCTTTAAATGTATTTCATAAGCTTACAAAGTTATATTTTGCTTTATTTTTGTTTTGGGAATCTTTTCAGCTAAATAACTAAGTATAAAATAAAAATAATCAAATTATCAACTTCAATATTTTTTCCCAAATATGTAATCCTGGATAGTACATCAGAAATTCCACTAAAAATTATTATTGTTCAGGGAAGTTCCACCACCCACTAAGTAGAAACATAAACAGCCCACTCAAATTGGAAGTATGGGGTCCAAAAGATAAAACAACTTTTGCAACTTCTACAATTTCTCTGATTCTTAGTTTTCCAGATCAGACTTACAGTATGCTTTATGATCTTTTCCTATATCCAAAACCTTCCCCTTATTAACAATTTACTTGTCTGATGTAAAGCTGTTGCTTATAAATATCTGTCCATGAATTAATTGTTGCTGTACATTGAATTTCATGAAGGGTATAGATTTATTCTTCAATTAAAAAAAAAAAAAGACATCAGCAAAAACAAAAAAAAAACGAACTTAGACAAATTGTTAAACAAAATAATTCCTCTGTCCGTCTTATGTTATCTTGATAATCCTGATGGCCTTCTATAGGATCTTTGCATAACTGAAATGTTTCCCTATTGTGCCATTCCTGCAGACATCTATAAACATGCCTGTTTTCTGCACATACTATAGCTAATGAAGTCCCTGTAGTCCTCAGTATTTTCCTCTACAGGAAGCCTCACAGACAGATTTGAAATTCTCAGCTGAAACACAGATTTAAATATGTGGCTGAGTCTGGTCATTGTCTCTTATTTCCTTTTTGTCTGTAATTAACACTCTGTTCTGATTCTTCTTCTGCTCCTTAACAAATCGGTCAGCTTTACTCACTTAAATTCAAATCCCAGATCGCATGTGAAGATTCCAACCTTACCTGTTGAACATGTTTTAATGACCTACTTAGTCAAAAGATATTTTTTTCTGCTCAGTATATTTTGTCTTCTTTTACGTGCTCATCATGCTCCACAGACTTGTTCCTCCAGTTCAGAGAGGTGCGAAACACGCCATGGCTCCCTGCTGACCCATGTTTCACAATGTCTTTCCAGGTTAACTAGGTCACAAATGGGAAGAGGGCTGTGTAAAAACACACTGTTGTGTCCAAAGACTGGAGTCTTCCCAGAATGTATAGTTTAAGCATAGGCATTGCTTAATCACCTACTCAAATTGAAACTTGACTTCATTTTATATAACAGAGCAAACTAGAATTTTGTAAACTGCAAACTACTAGTTTATTAAACTACCAACATAAGACTGACTGCAGTAAATATGGACTCTTATTATCCCAGAAATTTTCAGTGGAAAACTATTTTTTTATTCCAGGGAAATGACATTTTGATGGTGAAAACATATAATGTTATCCCATAAAATGCAGCATTTATGTATTAAAAAGAAAATTATACCTTTCTCTCTCTTCTAGTCCTTTATCTTTATGCACCTAAAGTACATATTTCTTCATAGCCACATATAGATATAAAAAACAATTGTTTGAAATTTACAAATACATGTAATCTCCACATAAGTATTCAGACTCTCAAACACCTAAGCAGAAGAATGGAAGAATGTACTTTCATGATGACAGAAGACTAAATATTCTTTCAAGAATGGTTTATCCCACTGAATTTGCACCTGCAAGTTTTCCCTGGCAGACTCTTCTTTCATTTTAGAGAAATTCTGTTCATCTGCTGTAGTCATACTTTACATAACATCAATAAATCTTTAGAAGTATATAAAGACATATTGCAAAGGGGATTTTGTCTCTTGCCTGTAACAACATGATTTAAATATAGGTTTTTATTGTCACAAAATTTTGTGATCATCATAGTTTCCATATTGATTAACTTTTGATGACATAAGAATTTCTTGCTCTTTTTGAAGAAGTTATACGGCTCTATAACTAAAATTGTCAAATTCAAAATTATATAAAATATATATGAATATAGACCTATATACTTATGAATGTATATGTGAGTATATAAAAGCAAAAAAAAATAGAACAACAAAAACAAGAGTGGAGTACTGGAGTACCTGATTTAGGAAATATACAACAGAAGCAGAGGTGTTCAAAGCAGACACTCTTCTTTGGAGAGAGACACAGGCAAAAATCTTGATACATAGATTTCTGGACTAACTGACCCTTAGCATAAATGGCTGGTTTCTGGAACCCTAGTGCTATAAACACCATTCTGAAGATGAGCTTTGCAAATTAATGCTCTTTTTATCCTTTCCCTTGGAAGGGAAAGAGAATATATATGTACAAGCTCTTGCTCACAGCCACTCTTCTGAAGCATAAATATTTCATTATAATATAGAGATGGAGCATTCTTTTCTTCCAAAGAAGAAAAGAAAATATTGGAATTCAGTCTGTAGAGCTAGTTTACTCTTTAAGAAAGGACTTGGGAGAAATCTGCTTTTTACCAGGATGTTTGTACAGTTTATATTATGGGAAGATGAAGAATGAAGCAAAAAGAACCAAATTGGGCATGTCACATGCGTATCAAAAGAAATGCTTGAAAAAAAATGGAAATTTCAGGTGTTCAGGGAAATTTCCTATTGCACAAAAAAATAAAAAGGCTTAGAAAATAAAGTTGTAAAGATCCCAGATAACGTGTAAGAGCCACGGACATAAAAGATGAGGAAACACAGCACAGTGTGTACTGCAGGTCATTTTATGTTCACTATGGCAGATTCTCTTGTCTGATCATGGTTGAGGAAATCTCCAAGTTCTAACAGTCCAACATATGCTGGCTTCAGAGTGCAAGTGAAATGATAAAACCTTGTTCATTAATCAGTTATGATGTGCTCTCTCCTAGTTTAGCTGAGCTTCTAAAGAGAAATAAAGTACTTCTTCCTCCTGGATAATTTCCCAGACAGAATTTCTCAGATTGTTGTGTTGCTCTGGCTTCTTCAGTTAATATTTATATATGGAAAATGATACACCTGCAGCAAGAGAACTGGGGACGGACCTTTTCTGATTGTACGGTTGTCTTATGTTTGGGTATTCACTTGAGAAAAGTGGCAGTCAAACTCAAAAAATATTATTTAGAGGAGCATGGATAGGTCTCATTTTAGAAAGGAAAAAAAAATTTCAATAGGAAAAATCTGAAATATATGTTATTTTGAAGTATGTTGATTCATTTGAACTTTTCAATAAATTTTGCCTCAGAAGGATCCTACTCCATTGTCAAGTCAAAAATGTTGTTCTGAATTCAGAAGAGTTTACTCCCTGCCACAAGCAAATATCCTGACACCAAATTAATAATATCACACACATACATAGACACACAAAATCACAAAAAAATCTGTAATTCTATAAATTATCTGAACACAGAAATGTCTAGAAAAAAATTATGTTAAATAGGGCAACTTCAACTGACAAAATATGCAATCATCTTTGCAGTGGAAGACTTTCCTTTCTCACTAGCAAGTGAAAGAGTGAGGCAATTGCTAAGATAAAAGAAAATCTTTTTTGCTCAATAAAATCAAAACAAACAAACAAATAATGGAATGGTTACCACAACTAAAAGGACTCTCCGAGAATGAAATTACAAATATATCATATTTCTGATTCAGCCCACACACAACTTCTTTTCTGTGTGCTACAAATCACAATAATTTTTTCCTCATTCTTACTAGATACAGAAAAGAGTCATGGCTTGGGATAAAATAAATTTTATATTCTCTACTAGGAATAAAAAGGATTATGTTCATTAATTCTACTGAATATCCCTCTGTATCTAAGCCCACACTCATTCACGATACTTCTATTCTCCTCCTTTAACAGTCCTGATCTGATCAAACTCCTCACATTTGAATAGGTTCTTCTCTATTGAAATGAAAGGTTCAGGTTCATAAACTTACTGTACTGTGCAGAATTATGCAATTAAAGGCATATTTATATAGCTCATTTCACATCATTTCACAAACTCAGTTTACGACACATGGTAATGTTAAACTAAAGAAGGACAAAATTAAAAATGTGATAAGGGAACATGTGATGGTTAAAAAGTGTCTGTTGAAATGTAATAAGGTGATAGTTGTGGTTGATAAATGGCTTACAGAGGAACACAAAACACTTTTCTTCATCATTCTTAGGAATATGATTATTTGATTAATTGATTGAATTAACACAAAAATTCCAAACCATTAAGCACTTTAAGGTCAACAATAATTTCATTAAACCACTTCAAAACCTGAAATGAAGGCAATGAAGTATCAAAAGAACAAACCTTATGTACTTACAAAGGATAACATGGGCACACTACATATAGAAACTGATTTCTCAATATGAGAGAGAGATGGAGCTACTGTAGTGAGTCCAGCAAAGGGATACTGAGATAATTAACGGCCTGGAGCATTTCTCATATGGGGAAAGGATGAGAGAGCTGGGTCTGTTCAGCCTCAAGAAGAAAAGACTGAGATTAATATCAAAAGGGCCTGAAGAGGACAGTGTCAGACCCTTTTCAGTGGTGCCCAGTGATTGGACAAGAGACAAGGGGCACACGTTATGTGTGTGCAAATACAGGCATTTCCGTCTAAACATGAAACAAGTTCTTTGCTATGAGAGTGACTGAGCACTGGAGCAGGCTGCCCCAAGAGACTGTAGAATCTCCATCCTTGGAGTTATTCAAAAACCACCTAAACACAGTCCTGAAACACCTGCTCTAGATGGCTGTGCTTGAGCAAGGCTGGGTTGGACTAGATGATCTTCTAAGGTCCTTTCCAACCTCAACTGTTCCGTGATTCTGCGATTTGGTGATTCAGTGAATTGTGGATTCAACTCTTACTGATCCTTTCTACTTTTTTTTCCTTAAAGATTATATTCTAATTCAAATTTTGAAATAAAGTGTGTCTGGAAAAGTCAGGAGGGACACTCCTTTGTTTATTGAGAGACAATCCCTGAAATATTTTTCAAAATTACAGCCATAACATTAAAAAAGAAAAAAAAAAGAAAAAAAGAAAAAACCCTGTTTTGTCTGGCACTGCAACTGATTTATTAGCTACAATAAACATGCTGTGGGTATATAGCCACATAAGGAGGAAAAATACCATAATGATTACCACAGCTAGTTTGAAATAGGCATGAGACATTTATGTAATCAAAGAAAATATCTGTAGATGTTCATTCCTAGTTACTTGGAAATATGGCAGTTTTTCAAATCACACTTTGGATGAAATTCAGCTACAGTTTTACAAGACTTAGTTGCACAATTACACATGCAATATTCATCTCTTCATCAGTTTCTCAAAATGGGATTTCTGCTCTAGAAGTCAGAGATAAGCAATGTTCTAATTTCTGGTCTAAATCATCGAGAATAAAAGACTGAATGTGTCTCTCTCACTCTCAGATCTCTTTAGTATTGAGTATTGTGTACCCTTCCTTTTTTTATTAATCTATTCTTTCTCTCTTCCTTTCCCTGATAAGAAATTCAAAGAGAATCTCCCAAATATCTTGATTGAAGTCATGTGTTGTGTGAAATGTATTCTGCTCCTGATAAAGAGGCTAAACAAAGGAAATTTCATTAGTAAGCTTCTTACCCTGTCTAATTTTAGTCAACATATTTCAGCCTTCTTACTTCACCCTTTTTATCTGGGCATGCCCACTGCCTTTTAAGACGTGAGGATAGGGGAAGGTTTTCCCAGTTTTACATTAGACAGTGTCTGATGACAGAATAAGGCTACCGCATAAGTATGCACCACAATATTTTGTTATCAATGTGTTTTTAAAAAAAAAAAAGTTAGCATTTCTGCCACCAGTGCATATGATGCAGGGATAGTAAAAGAAATTACATAGGTTCAGTTATATCTCATCTCTCCCTCCCAGCTTGGGTTCTTGATATGTCAGTAAACATTTCTCATAGATTTGTGAGAATTTTGTGATTCTAAACACAGTTGCAATAGGTTTCATCAGCAGTTTTCCACTTCAGACCATTATTCTGTGAAACACTTTTCGCATGAATACTTAAAAATCATAACTGAACTAAAAGGAGGAAAGGAAAGGAAAGGAAAGGAAAGGAAAAGAAAGGAAAGGAAAAGAAAGGAAAGGAAAAGAAAGGAAAAGAAAAGAAAGGAAAGGAAAAGAAAGGAAAAGAAAAGAAAGGAAAGGAAAAGAAAGGAAAAGAAAAGAAAGGAAAGGAAAAGAAAGGAAAAGAAAAGAAAGGAAAGGAAAAGAAAGGAAAAGAAAAGAAAGGAAAGGAAAAGAAAGGAAAAGAAAAGAAAGGAAAGGAAAAGAAAGGAAAAGAAAAGAAAGGAAAGGAAAAGAAAGGAAAAGAAAAGAAAGGAAAGGAAAGGAAAGGAAAGGAATAATGGAGAAAGAACTATGAGTAGAGATCTTTACAGATATGCAGTTCCACTGCAGTCAATGTGCCTGTTTCAAGGGGTATTCTCAACACTACATTTGTATTATTCAGATAAATAACATAGTAATGTAATAGGTAATCATCTACAATGCTTTAAGAAGTGATTTAACTTCCATTTAGATAGACATAGCACAAACCCAGCAATGCAATGGAATGGAATGTTTTAAGGAAGACGACATGAAAAGCACTTTTTTAAAAATAAGTAACAAGGATGTTCTGTATTTTTAAAATATCATTACAATTGAAATTTAAAATAACTACAACTATTTCACTTTTGCTTAGGTATCACTATGTGCAATATATACTCTTACTTTATTTTGTAAATCTGACAATTTGAAATTCTCTTGCCATTTCTGCTGCCATTAGTGAATTGTCTACATTCATTTTCAGCCACAGATTTACAAATAGGAATAATTATAACTGCAATAACAACACAACAACAATATATTTTGGCAATTATCTGCAAAAACCTCATTTAGAATAAAGTGCTAATTTTAAAACCCTTAGAGTCAATAGGAAATAATTAAACTGTCATCTTTCCATGCTAATAGTTTGAATGAATATAATTAGTTATTATTTTATTGTACTTTACAGAGATGGTATCTAAAGAAGAATATTAAAAGAAAATGGAGAGCAATTATTTCCATAATTTTTAAGAAAAGTAGATTTGGAACTAGAATTGGCCAAAGATATGTCCTGTTGATTTACTGTTTTGTCCCTGGATTCATTTATTCTTTTCATTTTCTATTAAAAACAAACACTTGAATAAAATTTTGTGTTATAGTTTTAACATCTACAGCCTTTCTTCTTAAAAATCTATTGTGTAACTAGAATCAAAAGTCGCAGTGCACCTCTTACTGTATTTGTGAATGTCCTATTTAAGTCTTCTTTTTATCCATCTCTGTAGTTCTGTTTTTATAATGTCCTCATAGTTCTTTCTTGTCATGTCCATGATCCCCTTTTCTGCTCTGCTTTCTATTTCCAACCTGGTCTCCCTACAGTATTCTTATTTCTAATAAATTCCACTAAGCTTGTATGTACATCAGAGGATAATATCACAGTTTATTTCATCTGGAAGTGGGAAAAGCAAATATTTTCTGCTGCCTTTGTTCATTCCTTGTTATTGGAACTAGCCTGATGTTATCTGCCTCTGTCTCCTTATCTAGTCATGTTTGAACATTTTTTTGGATTAGGAGAGAACAAGCCTAGCAGTAAAACCTTATCTCAATTGGCTATGTCTACACTGCTAAATGAAACAAAACTAGGGAGTAAGCTCAAGCCCCGAACCTCCAGCTATTCATACTACTTAATTATTAACATACTGTCTGGCACATGTTTTCCTGTACCATCCAGCAGTCTCCTTGAAAATACTCAGGTTTGCATAAGTCCAGAGTCACTCCCACACCCAAGGCTTTCCCCATCTACTGTTCCTTACTAATTTTCCATCTCACCACCTATTTCCAGCACTATTCCTGCAAGTTTTTGATATCAAATATAGTCACATCCCTAGCTCATAACACCTCAGATCATATAACAGACACCCTCAGTTTTGTGCTTTGAAAATCAGATGCTCGTGGATTGCAACATCCCTTCAGCAGTAAAAGCAAAAGTGGAAAAAATACAAATACAAATAGATTGTTATATGTGGAGATAGAAGGATATCATCCCAGTTACAGGCCCACGATAAAGAATATTGTGTGAGTGTGGTCAGTCTACACTAGTTGACTTTAGAGGGTTTCCTGGCTCTAACATGTTTTCAAGTTTTGAAATACAGGTGTCATCAGCCATTGCCAGTTAATGCTAGTGGTGATCTTGGAGAACACTGGAGTTCAGAGCAAGGTTTATCAGCTCACAGAGCTGACAGCACAAGCAGCAGTCTGAAGGTGAGTTAGTAGAGTGTGCTGAGGAATTGTATCTCTGAGCTTAAATATCCTTGTGAGGCTTGGTATCTAAAGTGGCTTCTCTAACTAATTTGGATTCAGGTGCTAATTTTTTTCCTGAGTTTGTATACTTAAGTAAGGGCACAACATTTTTAAGTACACTTGATAGTACCTAATTTTTCTGTAAGTATATTAGGGAGAAGAATTTATCTAGGAATCCTACACCTAACCACAAGACTATAGCTTGGATTAGGTCTAAGAACGGTACACAAAGTATCCAGAAAGAAAAAGTAGTTTTGCAACTAGTCCATAATAGGTGGATAACCTATATTATTGATAATATTTTTGTTTAATTAAAGATAAATCTAATTTGCATAAATCTTCCAGAGATCAGTGATAAACACCCATGTATATAGAAAAGGTGCAAAATGTACACACCACAATAATAGTCTTTCCTTGAACATGCCTGCTGAAGGAAGTGACTGTGGTTAGCTATATGATGAACTCTATGCAGACAGTTCATGACTCTTCTCAAAGTACAGTTATGAGACTGGATCCTTTGGGAAATGATCTTCAGATCTCTAAATCGTAATGGAATTTAGACACAGAGAAGGCAACCTGCCGTTCATGACAAAGTACTTCTACAGGCATATATCCATGAACAAAGCTTTACGCCCAGAGAGGTGCTAATTGAAAACAGACACCTCCAGAGTTAAAAGTCAGTGAAGGGTGTGCGTTCTGCGATATAGCTACCTTAATCTATTTTAGATGCTAAAAGAGGGAACATGAACTTCATCTAAAGAACATAGAAAATCATTTCTGAAAGCCATAGCAAAAAATCTTCTATGCTGTTAAAATTATAAAAAGGCTATTATCTGTATTAGAACAGATGCAGGGAATAAGAAACTTGTCACTGGAAGATGTATTTGTTTGGTTAATATAGGAAGCAGAAGGGGAAGAAAGGGCAGGAAGACAATCTGCCTGGCCTCTGCAAATGAAGCAAATGGTTAATAATTTGGAGGGAAAACCTATTTGGCTGGAGGAACTTTTTTTTATGATATGCCTAAAAAGCAGTCTTATACATGAATCACCCCAAGTTTATATTATTTCAGTGTCTAACTCCCATTGTGAATGGTCTAGTCAAGAACTAGTATAAATACTAATACACTAATATACAGGTATAAATACTAGTTCTTGACTAAGACCATAAATACTAAATACATTAATGAAGGTATTTGCATTAGTGCATTTATTAGTACACAGCTTGATCTATAGACATAGTGCAGTGAATGAAAACATTTTACTCTCAGAGGTATCTCCTGAGTTCCTGGAATGAAAACAATTTATGCTTTATTAAGTCAATAAATTGTTAATAGGTCATTAAACTCAAGGAGAAATTTATGGTCTGAAAAAACAACAACAATAAGTGTATTTTAAAACAAAAACAAACAAACGAACAAAAAGTAAGTCAGAGTTTAATCTTTCAAGAGCAGTGAGCTGTGTCCAAATAAATAAGGGAATATGAAGATAGTGAACCGGTTGTGAACTGATTCTATGGACATGAATGATATTTTGCCCTATTTGAGCACAAAGAGATCATGATACTTATTTGAAAGACTAGTCATGAGAGAGGAGTTTTGAAATAGGTCTATCTTAAGTGAGGAATAGGAAGAAAAAAAATCAATGAATTCTGAGGGAAAAAAGAGATATCTAAATCTTAAAAACAAATACAACATGATAGCCTGAAATAGCAGGACACTTAACTTTATTGCCAAATATGTCCTTCAAAATCCAGTTTCTAAGATCTAAAGAAACAAATTCTGATTGCCCTTTGTATGTACACTTCCTCTCATCTTAACAAAATTTTAGGTTACCATTAAGACACTTTTTACCATTTCCTTAGAAACTTTGAAACTGCATAATCAAGAGATCTTTTAGTTTAAACAAATATGAATACATCATTCATGTGCTTCTTTCTCTTATTTCTTTCAAAAACAAGTCTGTACAACATATTTTATGGATTAGAATGACCTCTTCATGCATATTACTTACTTTTACTCAAGCCAGGCTCTCATTACATCTAAAAAATTATGAGCCTTCAAGTTACTCAAAACTAATGTCTTTTAATCTTCTGTGTCCGTATGTAGTTGGGATAGAGGGAAGGGAGATTTTTATGAGAAGTAGATATTAATGATGCTTTATGATGAAAATATAATCTATTCTGATAGAAATTCTGACTGATATCCCTTAGCTCAGACCGAGATATTACAAGAGACATTTTAAATTAGTGAGAGTCAAGACTATACATATTCTGAGGCTGCAGTGAAGAAAGATGAGGCTTCTGTCACATTTACTCTATTTGTTTCTCTATTTATAAAACCATTTACAGCTTGGCAGGGAAGCTTAGAGTAGTAGGATTTAATTCCTCTGAGATAAGATGAAAACTAAACCCAGGCTCCACAACACAGGTGGTCATTCTTACACTCTAAAAGACACACAGACATGAATTCCCCCAGAAGCTTTGTTTGGTTTTGACCTGTCTCTTTGCTTTTTCTTAAATATGTTCCAAGAAAATTGAGTATGGAAGGCCACACATTACTTCAATCTTCTCTTCTTCTTTGATCTTCAAAACATTTTTCTTTTTTTTTTCCTTAATTGGTTTGGGTCCTCAAGTAAAATAAAAACAGAAAAGCAAAGAAAAAAAAAACAGTTGTTTCTCAAAATAAAAATTATTTCTATTTAATTCAAAAGCTAGGTCGAAAAATCAATTCTTTACACAGCTTTAAAACATAATCAGTTTCATTGACTTAAGTGTGCTGAAGTGCACAAGTAAATCGAAAACAATATTCTTCTATTATTGCTGAGATTTGTCACAAGTAATTTTAGAATCACTTATTGACCTCTCATTATTAAGATTTATAAAAGGACTCATTTGCTAGTCTGAGCACTTCTGACTTTATTTGTAATAAAAACAATACCATTATTTCACCAATGTGAAACCCTCACAAAAAACTTTTTATTTAAACTTTTTATTTAAGCCTTTTTCTTCTCTTTAACTCTTCCCTCAGCAGTTCTATGCAGGATATGCCAAAGATATCTGAAGATGCAAAATTCATTATATACTCATATATATAAATCAAAACATGAGTCTTGATTTATAACTAAAATTAATCTCATTATGCTTGTTCAGTATATGCATCTGTACTTATTCAATCTTTCTTTCCTTTAAAAATTTCCACAGAGAAATAAATGCAAATGGAGGTTATTATATTCAGATTTAATTTGTTCCTCTTTGAAAAACATGCCTTATTTTATTTGCTAATTCTAAATGAACAGTGTCAACACCAGGAGAGTGGTAACTTGGCTCTTCTAGTAAATATTACTTTTAGTTAGCAAATGCAATTTCATTCACACAGAAAAAGTATTTTTTTTTCCATCCAAAAACTTTAAAGAATGATCATTTAAAATCAATAAGATGGACGCAGATTTTACTGATGTGTAAAAAGTATCTAAAGCTAGCATAACTTGTAAAACAATTTTTTGAGCTAGGTCAGGTAAGGCATAGAGAACATAGTTTTACTATGTGGGAAAAAAAAGTATCAAAGCAGAAAATTGCTGAGCATCAAACATTTCTACCTGTGCCAAATACAAATACAACTGGCAAAGAGATGTTGTATGTAGGAGAAAAATATCTTCTCCATGCATATCAAAGATCAGCTGCCAGCTACATGCCGGTCTATGGTAGCTGCATTGCTAGCCAGGGTTCATTAGCCATATCTTCAACCTTGACGATGCATAAAACACTCCCAATGCTGCAGAACTTTATTGGAGTTTAAGCCATCTGTGGGTAGATTCGGTATATGAATCCAGCAAAATTTTGTTGTGTTTTCTTCCTGTTGGGTATTACAGCCACAGCAGAGGACCTACTCATAACATGTTTTTCAGGTAGTCTTCAATATAAAGTAGATGAAAATAAGAATCAGTAGATATACTAATAAATAAAAAAGCTTTAAAAGTTTTAAGTCTCTATGTTTAGGGGCATGTGTTGATGGATAGGTAGCATCAGGATGAAATTTCTCTCACAATTTGTTGTCTTCTCAGTCCTTAACATTGTTCAGTCTCATAGAGCAGTGGAAGAGACCAGTAACTTGAAAATTCTTATCTTCTCATCTGTTACATAATGTCTTTCTGTTTTCATTTTCTTCAGCTTAATTAATAATGTTACAGATCTAGCAGCCCAAATTGAGTGCTTGAGATAAGTCATTGTACTACAGGACAGAATAGAGTAGATGTAATGAACCATCAAAAATCAGCAAAAGGCGGGATGATAAATCAGTTATGAGTCCACTGATCAGTTTTCAGTCAGAAAGGATGGCAAGAAGAAAACAGGAAAGATGCTGAGAGGAGTATCATTTCACTTAAATTCAGCCTGTAGGCCTGTAGGTAACTGTATTACCACCCTGGGTTGCCTTTAAAGATAATGGAGAAAATTGTTCAGCTGCAGAACACATTCCAAACCATTTCAGTAAGATTAACTGTGCCCGTCAGGTTCCTATTTTTTAAAGAGAAGAAGGGCAGTCTAGATGACTAGTTTAGAATTAGCTGTTACATAATAAAAGGTGCATTTGGGCATATCAATCTCATGTAAAGTAGCTGAAATCCAGAATGTACCTGGTAATGCTAACCCTTCCTTAATGCATAGTGTTTGGAACCTAGCTGATCTTTCCCATGAGCTTCCTGCACACACAGAGCACTGCAAGATATTTGGAAGGGACTGTTGTAGCTCACTATTGATCATTGCATCTCATCCATGTTTAAAAGATAAAGAACAGTGGCCTAAAACCATAGATGGCAGGACATCTCATCTATTTTTTTGCCTTCAGGCAAGATAAAATAGTTTCTATCATATATATATAAAAATACATTTTTACATGAAAGTTGTTAAATGGTTTCATGAATTATATGGAAAAAAACTTTCTGATGTTTAGTTACTCTTAGATTTGCAAATAGGTAGGTCTTTGGAGAATAAATCCCTGACAAAGCTGTACTCAAAAGCTTTGGTCATGCTAACTGCTGTAATCGAAAAATGTGCCTACAATCCTTTTTATGACCATGCAGATTTTATGTAAAATCTATATCTATTGTTTCAGCAATTTGTATGGGACAAAAGGATCTGCAGACCTATATCGTTAATGTGCAGGCTAATGGGAACTACAGCGAAATTGTCTGCCCTTAAATCACTAAATTCTTTCAGAGATCCAGGGCTCTGTACATCTTATTACTCCTCTAATGAGTCAAAGCAGTTCGGAAACATACACGCTCTTTCAGACTTGTTGGAATTTGTTTGCAACAACCTGGGTTTTATCAATGTCAATGTGTTGCCCAGAGCATCAAGCTATTCTATTTTAAGATGTACTTTGTGAAAGGATGCCCTCATCAGGATAGATTTTTGGATTTAATAGGAATATCCTAGTTGATACTACAGTTGTTTGGCACATTTCAATAAGACAAAATAAAAAAGATTTAGAAGACTGATACTGACATGATCTGTATCCATGGCTAATCCAAAACAATTATGTCCTACAAAGAAAACTATAGGGTGCTACAAAGACTTCTTTGTGTATCACAATTCCTCTCCTCACTTTTGGACTATTTATTTATCTGTATTCCAATTGCAAGGCCTCTGTGGTAAAATAAGCAACTGTATGGCAAAGCATTGCAATGCTTTAAAAATAAGATAGGAAAAGTAACCTTTTCAGTGAATGTGGATGTACACAGCTTATAGATTATATCTGAAAATGTACATTCAGAAATAAACAAGGCTTTCAAAAAGTTTTTGTCTGCTTAAAGGATAATTAACTTGCACAAAATACAACGTACCATAATGAAGAATGAGCAAATCTGGATAGCAAAACCAATATAATTGGGCTCTCAGATTTTAATTCCCATGTTGTGATAGCTTGAATTATCTCTGTGTAAACTGAAATGTGCCTATGAAGACATGTTTTTTTTTTTTAATAGCCCAGTATGCGAAATACTGGATGACAAAGAAAATTTAACATGTACCTATTATATATGTATAAGTATAATTATATAAACAATGTATATAATAAAATGTATATATAATATAATTATATAAATAATGTATAATGTATAATATGAATATTTAATCCATGCATTAACTACTTATTAAACTTTATTTTTTATCTTTTCACTTATTAAGTCTTTTTCATCCATTATTTCATAATATTGGATTTGATAATTTCATAACCTAGTATTTCTTAAAATACTTTCATTAGGAGCATTTCCGGATCAAAAGTTGCTCTAGAAACCCCAAGGACATTGTTTCAAGTAACTTCTGTAATTCTTGTCATGGTATCCAAGGTTTTTATATAGCTTGTTTGTTCTATATTAGAGCAGCTAATGTCTGAGATTTAAGTTCTCCTCTTTTGGGCTCATCTTCATCTGCTCAACAGCACTGGCTCTCTGCCACTGCTCTGCAGCTGTCTAGGCTCTGTCTCTGTAACTGTCCTGAGTCAGTAGCTACCTTATGTAATCTTAACCTACTCTAGCTTGGATTGTGCTCTTTGTTATTGCATTCTATTTTTGTTTTATGGTTGCACCCAAACCTGCCCTCTGGTATTTCAGTTGTTGATCCTTCAGATCAACCCTGCACACTAAAATGAAACAAAATGGAGGTGCTACAGAAATTAGATGTCTTTAGACTGAGTAACACCTTTTCTTCCTCTAATTCATACAATCACTACCAAAGCAAATAAACTCTATAGTTACAGGAAAGTATTTTATTCACAGAGGGGAGATTAGTAGGACCCTCAAATAGATTTCAGAAGAACCATCAGCATTAACAAATGCAGTAGCCCATTTTTACAGACCATCAACTCAAATAATTGTTAATATAATAAATGTTTCAAAAAAAAAAACCACAATTCAAAAACTGACATCATTACACTGATGAGGCAATAATAAACTCCTGTGCAAGATTACTTAAGAGATTGCATTCACTTGGCAAAAGATGTGTACTAGTTTAGAGTATACAAGTGTGTGATGTAACAAAACACAGCAAATTGCAAGAGATTTGATAACTTCATGACATACCAGTTTCATTTGGGGAAATATTAAAGAGGATAGATTTTTTGTTGCTGCTCTTCTCAAATACTTCATAATTTCAATGGAATATTATTACAGTTTCGTGGAGCTCTCATTCTTTACAGAATTTCAGGACACAGAAAATTATAGTAGAGTTAACGAAGGTCTTTTTTTTTTCATTCAGTTCTTCAGATGTCACCAACAGAACAACTTAGCTCAATCTGAATTATGTGCATGGTAGCTCATCAACTGAGGAGCTACTGACTAGACTCCACTGATTCTGCTGGCTCTTTTGTCCATAATGGGACATTTGAGGTTACTTTTGAACATTTATATGTACAGATACCTAAAGTTCTATTCTCCACTGATATTCAACCTTACACCACAATAAAGTGCAGCAGCATTCAAATTATTTGATAGCATGTGGTTATTATAATACATTTATGTATCTAGAAACCATTACTGAACAATGAAGCAATGTGACTAAACAGTGAAAACAATGACTAAACAATAAAGCAATGACTGACATTAAAATGGTAACATCAAGAAATAATTTTATTATTATTAATTTTGTGACTGTGGTACTGTCTCTCAGATTATATGTAATGGCTCAGTGAAAACTCTCATTACCTACAAGAAAAGGAAATTTCTTCTTCCTATGGAAAATAATCTACTGTAGATAGGAATGACCAGCAGTATCTAGAAGCAGTAAAGAGTACAGAGAACTCAGAAAACAATTTACTAAAGCTCAGTGAAGAACTGAGACATTTTTTAGGATGCTGTAAATTGTGTAATAACTAAATAACTAAACTTGTGATCCCAGAAAATCAGTGGAATCTTCAGTAAAGTGCAGTTTTTGCAGAATAAGAGAATCACCATAACAAAGTAAGTGTGAGTATAAAAAAATCTAATCCGTTTAGAAAGCAAATACATGAGATACTGAAGATTTTCACAGTCATAAAACATGGTAAAGCACTAATAAAAATTTTTTGTTGTTAGGTTTGTCCACTTTGGGAGGGAGAAGTCACTATCCCAGAGGACATCTGTAAAGAAAAGTGTAGCTTTAACAAGACACAGAGAAAAGAGGTGAAAGTTCATCTTGAAGTGTTCACTACACGGTGAGTAACAAATGAAAGTACTGAAGAACAATCGTACATAGAATCAGAGAATCACAGAATGCCTAAGGTTGGAAGGGACCTCTAGAGGTCAGCTAGTCCAACCCTCCTGCCCATGCAGGGCCATCCAGAGCACCTGGCACAGGACCTCATCCAAGCGGGTCTTGAAGATCTCCAGAGAAGGAGACTTCACAATCTCTCTGGGCAGCTTGTTCCAGGGCTCTGTCACCCTCACTGTTAAGATTTTTTTCCTTAAGTTCCTGTGGAACTTTTGATGTTTTAGTTTCGGCCATTGCCTCTAGTTCTATCAGTGGCCATCACTGAAAAGAGGCCAGCCCCATCCTCCTCACTGCCTCCCTTGAGGTACTTATAGACACGGATCAGGTCCCCTCTCAGTCTTCTCTTCTCCAGGCTGAACAGGCCCAGCTCATAGGGCAGATGTGCCAGGCCCCTGATCATCCTCGTGGCCCTGCGCTGGACTCTCTCCAGCAGCTCCACATCCCTCTTGTACTAGGGGGCCCAGAACTGGACACAGTACTCCAGATGTGGCCTCACCTACCTTACCTACTGGAGACTCTCCTTCTGATGCACCCCAGGATCCCTTTGGCCTTCTTGGCCACGAGGGCACGCTGCTGCCTCATGGTCACCTTGTCATCCACCATGACGCCCAGGTCCTTCTCAGCAGAGCTGCTCTCCAGAAGGTCGGTCCCCAGCCTGTACTGGTGTCTGGGGTTATTTCTCCCCAGGTGCAGGACTGTGCACTTGGCCTTGTTGAATTTCGTAAGATTTCTCACATCCCAGTTATTCAGTTTGTCCAGTTCCCTTTAGATGGCAGCGCACCCTCTGGGTTATCAGCTACTCCTCCTAGTTTTGCATCATCAGCAAACTTGCTGAGAGAGCACTCTGTGCCTTCATACAGGTCATTGATGAATAAATTGAACAGGACTGGACCAAGGACTGACCACTGGGGGACACTGCTAACCACAGGCCTCCAACTAGACTCTGTGCCACTGATCACCACCCTCTGAGCTCTGCCATCTAGTCAATTCCTAATCCACCTCACTGTCCACTCATCCATCGCACGCTGCCGGAGCTTACCTAAGAGCATGTTGTGAAGGATGGTGTCAAAAGCCTTGATGAAGTCAAGATAGATGACACCACCACTCTACCCTCATCTGCCCAGGCAGTCATTTGATCATAGAAGGCTATCAGGTTGGCTAAGCATGATTTCCCCTTGGTGAATCCTGACTACGCCCGAGCACCTTCTTGTCCTCCACGTGGCTGGAGACAGTGGCCAGTATGAGACATTCCATCACTTTTCTGGGGTTGGAGGTGAGGCTCACTGGCCTGTAGTTGCCTGGGTACATGCCAGATATTGGAGATATTCAGTAGACCTAGTTACATGCAACTCAGGAATTGGCTTTTCATGTTAACTTGAGTGAAGAGCATGATCCCATCAAAACAAAGTATGCTTATTTAAGTAGCCTTTTTAAGCTTTGAGTCATGTTCACGCTGTTACAGCTGACTGTTGTAACATCTGCCTGGCAGGATGCTTCACAATTGTTATCTTGAGCATCCCAGCCGTCATCCAGCCAACGAATTAAGTGTCTCCAAGAGGAAATTCAGACAGCTTAAGTAGGAAACCTTTCTATCTCCCCTGACTGTACAGGAAATGCTTTTGGGAATGCCAATGTTTATTTGAACAGTTATCTAACTCATCTATGTACATAGCACAGACACCTTCATCCCTTTGAGATTCAGAACAATGCATTCACTTTTAAGCACAATTAGATGATGAAAGATGCCTTCTTTTTTTATGCACATATTAGGGAATTTGACCAGAAAAAAAAAAAAAGGATTCTTAGACCTCCCTCTGTTTATACCCCCTAAGACAAGGCCTAAGCCTCAGACAGTTACGTAGCCAAAGATTTCTGTTGAATCTGGATCACACTGTAGAAAAAAAAAAATTAAAAGATTTGTGGGGAAAAAAGTAGACAATATCTGCTTCTATCCAAATGGTAGGGATGACTGCCTGGGAGTGATGCCTTCTTACCTCTGGCTCCATATATTCCGTATATAATTTTGTGCTGTTTAGGACAACACTTTGCCAGCTTCTTGTTAAGTGATAATTACTGATATATACTTCAGTCTAACACGGTAAATATTCAGACACATTCTAAAATTATATCTGATAGATAAAGATTGTATATATTTTGACTATTACTATTTTGACTATTGACTATTGTTTTCTTAAGAAAAGGAATGCTTAAGTCATGGGCAGAGTCTATTGCTAGAATTATATTGGTACAAATGAAAGACCAGTCAGTCATCAAACTGAGACAATAGGATCATTTTAGGCTTTTAATCTATGTCAGTCTTTAAGATCTGGATTTTTTAGTACTAAAGCAGTCATCGAATGAATTATGAAAGGAAAAATACCATGAGTAATCACTATTTGGAGCTAGAATTTTCCAGGGCAATTAATTTATTATTGTTCAGTAACAAACTGAAGTACATTTTGTAATAGTGCATAATAAAAACATGTACATCAGTTACTTTTTTATTCATTTCATACTCTTAAGAATTACACAGAGATCTGTTCAAAGGATACATGTTAGTTACAAAAACCAGTAACATGATACAGCTAAATGATGTCAATGGGTTTTATGAATATAATGTGCAACTTTGTTGGTTCTATTTGCTTAGTTGCAACTGTTATTCTAAAAGTATTTGGTGGGTGTATCTTAAGATTATATTATTTTAGTGTAAATGTGCAGAGTGATTTTTAACTCCTGTGGTACAGACAAAGATTTTTTTTGTTATTGTTCAGCTTCATGCAATTCTCTATGAAAAATTCTCGTTTTACTGACTTCAGCTGCTTTGCAGCATCCATCTGATTAGGTTAACTTAATAAAGACAGATACCAGTAGAGACTTTTTAGCACTTCAAGGTGCTAAAGTATTTCCGTTCTGCGCTTACTCTCTCTCTCTCTCTCTCTCTCACACACACACACACACACAAAAAATCTCCTGACACTGTCTCTCTACTACCACTACAGAATCTCAAAACTAGTCAAAAAACACTATCAAAAATTATCAGTTTCCTACCAAGCTTGTGCATTATTCCAAACTCTTTAGAGACAGGAATTTGGGAAATATAAGAAAAATATTTTGTAGGACTCTTTTAATATACAGTGATTAATACACCACAGTCTTCCTGTATCCATAGACATGCACCTTTCTCATTTCTTTCTCATTTCTGTGGCTGATGTTAGGGAAAATGGTTCAGTTATTTTAAGAAAACTAGTACTTACACACACAAAACAAAACATGAGCTCCATAAAAGACCATGGCAAGACAATGACATACGACAAGAATATTATTTAATGGCTGCATTGACAGTTTACATACAATAGCATTTAGAATAAGAAGAGTGTATAAGCCATTTTTTATTCTGGCAGTATAATTTTACAGATGATCAGGCTGTCCATGAGATTTTTGTTGTCTGTCTTTCAGTAGTGTGATTCTTTTCACTTTACTGTGGTAGTGATTTCTATAACTGAAAACTACAAACTACATTTCCCATGACTTGAATACTACTTCAGAGCTAACAGGCATGAAGAGTAAAACTGTTGTTGTCTTTTCAGAAGTTAATGTTGATGACATTACTTTGTATATCTGCTAGAGATGAGGAATACCTACTCCACATCTCCAAGCATATGTAATGAGAGAAGTTTGAGCTACATATTAAGCGAACAGAAATGACTCATGAAAAAAGAAAAATCAGAATATAATCTTATGCACAATGTAGGTCAGAATGACATGCAATCATAAACAAAACCAGAGATCAGAAGACATAACACATGACTTCTTAGCAGAAGAAAGTGCAAACATTAATTTAGACAGGAATCTATAAAATTTTGTGTTCAAATGAAGCTGCATGACAAGCAGAAAGTGTTGGAAATGTAACTAATCCAGTAGGACATTTATCCATGTAAATAATGCGTAGACTCACAAACATTACCACTGGACATTCAATATTTACAGCATTTTTTTTCCTATAGTGAAAAATGATACTTAAGAACATTTTCCATTAGTACCCAAACAGGATGCACACAAATTTCCAAGGGTCTAATCACACTAGGGAATGAACATGGAATGAATAACCAGAGAAGTGGCTTTTTTTTTCCCACACTTACCCTAGGTAGGTATCAAATTTCTTCTTTACAGTTTGATCACTGAAAAAGTATAGAATGATCACACACACACACATATGACACATACATATATATATATATGTACTTGCATACACTATTAAAGCTATGAACTTTCAGTAATCTCTTGATAATCATATATAAATTATTCATCATTATTACTAATACATTTTTAATTCCTACTCTTAGAGGCTGGCAATGAATATTTTTATTTTGAATAATGGGGTTCTGACATTGAGAGTTCTCAGAGACTGGAAGAATTCAGAATTGTGATTTACTTTCTCTCTTTCTCCTCTCCACACCCCCTCCCCTCCTCTGTCTCTTATTTTCCTTTATTATTATTAAATATTATTATTATTATTATTATTATTATTATTATTATATTTAATAATAATTTATTATTATAATAATATATATAATATAATATAATAATAATAATAATTTGCATCAGAGAACTGAATCACTTCAGAGTCTTCATACTGCAGTACTTGCAGGGGAATGTATTCACTTTAAAATCCCAATGTCACAGCAAAAGTGGAAAGCGCATAGAGAGTAGAACTGCATAAAGAATAAAACTATTCATCAGCTTTTAGTCTCAGGGTTCGTGATATCATTTGTAAGCTGAAGAAAAACACAGACACTAAACTGCATCTAAACTTGTGCACACTGTAGGCCTGAATCACATACCATTATAGTTGTTGCTAGCTTATGTTCAGTTTCTATCTCAGACTAAAAATATAAAATATGATGAAGCACACAGCAACATTATCTCAATTAATATGTCACGTCATTTCATACAGAAGAAGAAGATATGAAGAGAAGCTGCATGTGGCATGTATGTATGTAGAGAATACGTGTATGTTTATATAATGTTTAACATATATGAATATAGTTCTATAAAAATACATTAATACATGTGGTAATATACAAACAGTATATATATTTACAGCAAATACATACAATCTTGTATTACTGTATATAGTATATATATCTCACACATTACTATATAAAACTGTCTGTAATGTTCATATTTATAACAAAATAAAATCTACATTCATATAGACTTTTCATCAGATTCTATTAGGATTTACACAGCTGTAGGCATCCCTATGAGCAGGACCTGCCTGGAGGTGACAATGAGTTTGGCCATGGGCATCTTTGCCTAGGTCTCCACCTGTACTCCCCAACAGTCCCTGCTTAATATTACTTCTTCACTCTGCTTGATTAGCTGCTCTCTCTCGTGTGCTCGCTGGTCTTTCGAAGGCTGCCAGCGCTGGCCCTGCAGCTGTGATGTCGGGGGCACGAGCTCCCTTCACTCCCTTGCACAACAGAATACTTGCAATGCACTGCTACCCAAATTAGCGAAACGGAGATTGCCATGGGCTGCCCTGGTAGCTGCCAAGCACGTTTATCCTAAAGATATCTCTAGATTCAGGTAACTCACCCCTGTATAATTAGCCTTACATGATGTCACAATAATTATTGCAAATTGTTCGTTCTGTTTCAGGAATAAAAGCTAGTTTGCTGTGTCTGCCAGTGAACTATTTATTGCTGCTTATGTTAGCCCGGTGTCAGGCTCTGTTTGGAGACTCCAGCAAACCAGCTGCTCTGCAAACACGTGACGAAGTTCCCTCCTTCCGACTCCGAAGAACTTGCAGTGGGAGCGGAGCCTGCACAATAGCACATTATAGCAGCAAGCACGGCGAAATGGAGGCTGGAGGAAGAAAGAGCAACACAGTGTTACATTGCTGAGATTTCTGGGTCTGCTGCTTTAACAATGTTAAAAGACAAAATAATTTCTCACATAGGAACAAGTAGTTTCATAAGCAATCGAACCAAAGAAATGCGATTTCTAGTAATTTGTGCTTCATGTTGTCAGTCCTCTGGGAATAGATTCTTTCACATCTAACAGGCATTGCCGCTAATGCTGCAACCTTTCTTTGGGGCGTCATGCTCCTTGCCAGACTACTTTTCAAACTCCTCTGTCCATTCTGGTTGGTGCTAGCCAAGGAATTCACATGGTGTTAATGGAAAATAAACAGACAGGCATATCAAGTCCTTCCCCCTTTTGCTAACAGCTCAGCAAACTGGAATATTCCCAGCTATGACATGGGATCTCTCCCTTCTAACATCTACACAAAGCAGTTTTAGTTCCCCAAATGCCTGCAAAGATCCTATTCTTAAAGCCCTTACTAAAAGTACATGCAGTAAAGTTAGGATGAAAAAATGCCCACAATTACCACGGTTACTATTGCACAAATTTTACAGCATAATTTCAACAACTGCAATTAGCCCAGTTGCCTCACACTACATTAAATGTTGCCCATAAATGTGCAACCTTTACTCATGGCTATGGGCACTATGGTAAAAAAAGCTTTAATTATATAATTATATGGTTGTGCTGTTTTTCCCCACACTATTTCAGCCTTAAGGGCAGATTTGAGGGAGTGGGGGGGCAGAATCTGGTGCCCATTGCCACAAGCTGTCCAGGGCACACATACACTTTGTTCTTGGAACACCTTTTATTTTTGCTGGTGGGGGAAGGATGCAGAGGATGGGGTGAGGAGCAGGAAAAGCGGGTGTGGGGGGCAGCCAAATTTTGTCAAGTGTTACAAGCGAATGTATTCGTGAGCTGTCACACTTCATTTCCTGCTTCAGAAGGACGTTTCTTCTTCAGGGTAAAGAAAAAAAAAAAACGGGAAGGGAGAGAAGATCCCTTTGTGTGGGAGTTTTTTGTTTGTTTCCTTCTTTCCTTCTTTCCCTGGCGGGAGCAAACCAATGCACCTCTATGTGACCTTCTCTCTCTCTCACTCACACACACCCAGAGACACAGAGCAAAAACAAACAAACACCCAAACGCACGAGTGAAATCGCTCTCAGCGCGCCGGACCCTCGGGCCGGAGGCGAGCCCGGCGCGCACTGGCCGCGGGGCCGATCGCGTGACACGCGCGGTGACACGCGGCCACCCCGCCGCGCCCCCCGCTCCCCTCCGCCCCTTCCCACAGGGGCGGCCC